>VZRM01007974.1:170563-184767 GCA_013397955.1 Grantiella picta | reverse complement strand
TATCATAACATCACTTCAGGACAGATCATTAGTCTTTCTTTCTAGGTCATTACTGCCAATGAGCTGGCATGTGAAAATGGTGAGCTCCATACAAACTTCCGACACATAGCTCAGTAAGAAACTCTGATGTGTTAACTGGAACATATGTAATGCTCAACTAGCCAGAGCCCCGCACACTTTTGCAGCAACACTTCGTCGTTTCTTTTGTCCTTTCTTAAATTTTATTTTTGGTTCCCCTGTTTTTGTGGAGCACCTACTTTCCTTTGGCATGTTATGCAGAGGCAGAGAAGTTAGTATCTCAGAGGAAATGCAGAGCGCAGGTACTGCTGCATTTCAAAGTGCTTTTGAAATGAGTCCAGGGGAGCTGAACCTCACAGCTTGTTGGTTTTGGATAACTAGTTTAGGGGACTACTGTGGATTAAAAAAGCAACATAGAGAGCAGGGAAGTGACAAAAACAGCAGTTTCTCTTCTAATTTCCAGTTGTGGGTAGGCACTTTTGATAATTACCAGCAAAGTGGAAAACCCAGCTGGAATTCTGAGCATTTTCCTTTCTTCTTACTTTATTAAATTGTTATATTTCTCCCAGTTTGTTTCTGGCATTAGGCATAAAAGGAGAGAGCAAAAAGGACAGAAGTGAAAATTCTCACAGCAGGATGCCTGAAGATGCATTCCATAATCTTTATCTGGACACCCAAGTAAAAGCAGAATGATGTTGAAAGGTGTTAAGAATCTTTAAGCTTTGTTTTCTGCTATAACTTTAATAAATCAGAAACAGCCCTGAAATTCATACTCTTGAATTTCCTTGTTTTTAAAATCTGGTAAAGTATTGTAATTTCCAAAACATAGATTTATACAATTGTGACCAGCTTCTTTTGATTCCTTGTATTTAACCTAAATCTTATTTAATTTTCTTCTTTTCTTAATGTTAAGCTTCCATTACAAGAAAAATCTTGAGCAGAACATAAATAATAGTTGCTTGCTGAACATAATTAGTTTATCATAATAACCACTGAGGCAAAGGTAATATTATATTAACTAATATAAAAGCTTAGACAGTTGTCAGAACAAAAGTTGACAACACAGTGTACATAATGAGTGTTTTTAAAGGGTTTCATCTAGATCGCCAAAAAGTGTACTTTTTACTACAAAAACTAGTATTTCCAAACATGACCAGTATTCTTGTCTTGTCATAACAGACCAGACTTAATGAAGGTCTCCTCATTTTTTGTGTTTATGCTATTCACTTGTCTAAATACATTTTTAATGAGCCTGCATTAGTCATAATCACTTACTAGTGAAAAGCTATGCTTTGTCCCATACCATCTCTTTAAGGTTAATTGTGTGGTTACAAACAGTTTTTCAAAAGTCATGATACGCCCTTGACACTAAGACTGAGATAAGAATTCTTCATAAAATAACTTGAGAAATCTTACACTTGATGAGAGATCTGTTGAGCTTGTTGTGGAATCAGATATTTATAATATGTAGATATTTAGAAGGTTTTACAGCAGAGATTATTCTACAGCTCTGAAACTATATCATACTTGTGCTATTGGAATGAAAATATTTTCAGTGGCTTATGGTCCTGTATGGTTGCATTTTTATTCAATCAAAAAAGTACAAAAAAGCAAGAGAGTGGAATGCTACATGGAGATCAATCAATAGGTCTCTTAGTCCCACTTCTATTTGCAGCAACTGCTGACGAAGAGAGTCTAGAAACCATCCACGAGGCTGGCTGGTAGCTTGAAGCTCCAACAGAAAATTACATTCAACGACCTTTTCCTTCACTAAGTTAGTTATTCTGTCAAGTGAAAAACCCTATGGGTGTCTTTGTTATGATGCTATAGCTTAGAATGAGCTCTAAAACCTCCAGACTGTACTGCAATTTAGGCACAATTGAGCTGAATAGGAGGGAAGAGTCTCTACTTGTTGATAATATTTATTAGGTTTCTCAAATTTGGCTAGGAGGGCTAGGGCATTACTTGACTTTTGGGACGTTGCTTGCTTCCTCTTTCATGATCAAAATCCATTTACTAGTAAGGGTACTCAGAGATAATGAGTAATTAAAAAATTTGTTTAATATTTTTTTTATCAAAAGAGGATCAGATGTCAGATGACCTGAGGGTACACTTGACACAATGAATCTGGGCCCAGCACCAGCAGGACAGATTCAATAATTTACTATTTATTACCAGGGAAAAGTGAGCAATATACTTGTAAAGAAGGTTAGACTTTCACTGTATTTTTTTTCTGACAGTTGGCTCGTAGTGCGCCTTCAACTACGCAGTGTTAAACTTTGTTTTTTCCTCAGAGCAAAAAAAAATTAAAAACTGCAAAGGAAACAAAAACCCCCCAACATTTAAAAGCAAAAAGCAACCCGAAACCTCAGCAATGTTAAAAATAAATTCCCTGATTATTAACTGCAATAACATTAAAAAACATTGAGAGTCTTATGGGTACTAAACATACTGCAGTGCATGACAGCTTGAGCCCATCTTATATTCAGTGAAGTCTGCACAAATGTTACTAATATTCCAGAAGAATTCAGCTGTTACTTTTTCCCAAAACTCACTTTTTCACATTTATTGTAATTCCAAACAATGAAGGAAAGAGGAAATCAATATCTGAAGGAATTAAAGATATTTGGTGGCCACTCATGGAGTGAGGATAGTTGAAATATTTAGGTTAAACTTAGAATTCATGTGAAAACTGTGTTTCTATTTTATAGCAGCTCTCACCCTATGAGACACATGTTTTTCACTGCTAAAATTGGTTGTCTGCAGTTGCATAATTTTTTCCTCTCCTCCCAAAAGCAAGGAAAAATATTTTTATTCTTTCTATGTTTGACATTAAAATAAATGCTTCTTTTTTCTTCTTACTTTTATATAACCTATATTCATAAAAGAACTAATATTGAAAACAAAATATCGCTGTATTCTCCTACTTTATATTAAGTAATTTTTCTGGTAGGACTCAGGTTACTGCAGCAGACTTTTAGTGCTTAACAGCCAGATTTGACAAAATTGATGAGCAAAATTACTTTATTTTAAATATCTTTTTAGGGAAAGAAGATGAAACAATTTGTCTTTGACTGGACAAACATAAAAGAGTAAAATACTGTTTATCCCTTGTTTTGTCCCATTCTAAATAATGATTGGAATAGTGATCCCTCTTAAGGTGGGAAAATACATACACACCTGTGAAAAGTGCATTTAATTTTCAGTATTTCTCCTTATTGTTATACAACACAGGATCTATTCTGAAACAGTTCTCTAGAAAGTAGATAACAAATATTTTTACATTATATTTAATTTCTTAATACATTAATTCAGGGGTTATTTCTTGCTCAAAGTTCTACAAAGAACTATGAACTAAAAATTTGAAAAATAAAAATATATGTAGATGCTTTTCTAAACCTCTAGTTCTTTCATCTTTCATGTAGACAAATTTAATAGCTCTTTTTCAATGAGTATTTCATTTTGATGTATAATTCTCACTGAAAGCACACTTTATGGCATGTTATGTCATGACATAGCAGTTATGAATTAAAATAATGATATATACAGTATGGCCCAAGACTTCTTGAATATTGTGAAATTCTTTACTGGGCAGAAAAAACTAAAGGTTCAGTTTATTGTTTATTTTTTCCCAGCCTATTTCTACTGAAGAACATAAAGGAGGTACAAGATATTATGATTTTGAAGCCTTTTCCAGGCTATTTCAATAGGAGAAAAACTTACAGAACTGCTGCTCAGACTTTTAATGATATCTCAAGCACATCATTACTCTATTACTGAGTCATGCCAGAAGGACAGAATTAACCAGCAGCTATTTTTTATGGCTCAAAAATGTAGAAACTCCCAAGGTGAAATTTTCTAGTTGGGACATGTCTACATTGTGTTTTAGGAATTTTATTCTTTCTATGCAAATTCAATTTAAGCATTCAGTGGAAAGAACTGTATCACATAATCACAATGAAAAAATTATTGGCATGATATGTCACTGCTCTTCAGAATATGCCCTCATGTTGTACAATAAAATTCAAAACTTTGGTCCTGATGAATTCCTTAGAATTTTGAGCCATGTCTTCAGTGTTCTCAAAATGTAATTCCATAAATAGGAGTAAGTATGTAGAAATAGTTACTGGACAAAGAGGAATCTTTATTTTTTATGAAGTTTATTTTAAAGAAAGAGTCTAGTGCTGAGAAGAACCCAGAATTCGTACCCTAAACAGTTTAGGCAATAAACTCACGTGCCAATGTTAAAAGACTTGTCAGTCTTGCATCACCTGAAGGGAAAGATCAACCTCTTAAGACTATCTTTAGTGGACAAAACAGCTCTGAAAGTTGTCAGTCTCTCCTCACTGAAGGCACATGTAGCCTGGGATGATGACACTGCTGTCACAGGCACTTTATTTATTTCACTGAATTTATGAGAAGATAAATCTAATCCTCATTTTTGTAAAAGTTCACCAATAATATCAAATCACCTCATTCCCTTCCTTTTTTTTTTTATTTCTGATGCCCTGATTGTACACATTGCTTATATATTTCTACCTTTCTGGAGTAAAACACAAATTTCTTGCTGGGAGCCAGACCACTGTCCATGATAGGACCAAGAATTTGAAGTTTCTAGGTAAACTAGTCCAAAAACTTTACTATCATGCTTTCTGCTTATGATATCAGAAAAGCCTAGACACCTCCAGTGAGATAAAAATTTCACCCATTGACATAAAAACATACAACAACTGGCCAAAACAGCTCTCCAGTGAGATAAGCATAATCTTTCAAGAAGGCAAAAGGAAATACTCCATGTTTGAAAGTGAGGCCTGAAACAACGTAAGACTTTATCTGAAGATGATACATGAAATAAAGCCATTTAAATGTTTTAAAAGAATGAGTGGATAATATAGATGCTTAATTTTTGGATGAGGTCTGAGAAGAAATGAAAAAATCTGAAAGGATAACAACAGTGCTTGATTCACGTGATTCGGAGCGATTAGTTCATCCTGTCAGAAATCTTGTGACACCTCAGCTGGATCTCTGTGACTGCCCTGTTGTCTCCAGTGGGAGCTATTTGTTACCTGTAAACACCCAGATCTGGATGTCTTCCACCTCAGCTACTCAAGTAAGTTAGAAGTAACCAAGAAGATCCTTGGAAAACTCTTTGATTCCAGTTTATGTGGACTGGCTCTCTTTCCTTATTTGTAAGTATCTCAATTCCATGTGATGCATTTGCTGTTGCATTTCTGCTATTAGGATTTTGGGTGTTTTGTTTGCTTTTTCAAATGATCAAAGTGTACAGAAGTCCATAAAGGTTCAAAACTATTATTTGCTTCACAATGAAGAGGTAATCTGCTGCAAACACTTTATGTATAGTTGAATGAATACATGCATTGTCTACATTGATCTTATTTTTCCTTCTGACCCCACCTTTCCTTTTTAAAGCCTTGAGACTCTGAGTCCATAATTCAGAAGTGTCAAGCTAGACATGAAGGATGATGGTTTATTAAATTTTCAAAATGCATTCCATATGTAACAGACCTACTAGAAAGAGTGAGAGCAGTTATTTGAAGCAAGGATCTTGCTTGTCCTGTTGAATCGTGACTGCAATAGCTGCAGGCAATTGCTTTGTCTATTTGCCAGTCTGAATTATTGACTGGATTAGTAGGTTGGGTGCAAGTTAAGAAACACTCTTCTTTCAATATTTCTGTAAAATAGAAAGTGCAATTCTCCACTCTGGCTGTGGTCAATCCACTAAATAGAGGGTTAAATAAAATTAAGACAGTTCATTCGCTGAACAAAAAAGACCAATGAAATTAATGGCTGGGCTAGATGCTTCATTTAGCCCATGTTACTAATGGAGAAAAATGAACTAATGTTAGAGAAGTATGTCAGATTTAAGTCTCACACACTTTGTAAATTTGGAATTAAAAGACTTTTCTTATTGCTTTACTGAATATTTTCATTTGGCAGTAAACAGAATGATGTTGTTCCAGGCTTTCTTTTTCTTTCCTTGTGGAGGATTAAAACTCATATTTCTCTGTCCTGGAAGGCATAAAGGCAGGAATATGTGTATTATTTACCTGTTTCCTCAACTTGTTATCTGCTGCCATTCTTGACACTGGAAGCAACTCAACCCATTCGAGATTTTGGTTTGCTTTGGTTTCCAGTCAAGGAAGATATTTAAAACAGATATAAAGTCATTACAGTTTACTATTTTAGTATTAAAAAACATAATAAAAAAGAAAAGAAAACAAAACAGCTCAGAGATGTCCTGAGAGGTTCTGTTTGCCAAATAAATACTCATCCACAAATCCCACTGCATTTGCCACATAAAAGAAAAAGGAGAAAACTAATTATTTGAGAGACTATAGCAGCTCCGTTCATTCTTACCACAAAAAATTATCACATTCAACACAGTTTTTATCATGGTAGCCGAATTACTGCAGTTATTTAACCATTAATTATGAGAATGTAGGCATGTGCAAATTGTAGCTGCTGATTCACATTAATTACTTCATGGTGACTGCCGTGTCGAAATTAGTTGCTCAAGAACTTTTGCAGCTAAAATGAAGACTGGGACCATTTTGCAAATCAGCTATAAATGTCATTGAAAGAGCTTCTAAAGCAGAGTTTGTGACTGCTTTGTGTCACTGGAGCCACACTAAGCAGCAAAAGTTCAGCAATAAATCTGACCTTTGATTACATAATCTGTATTAAATGTTTATATTGTTTCCTGTCCTGAATATCTGAGCAATTTCTGTGTAGTGTGAACTGTACATCAACTTTCAGATATTTAAAATGCACAGTACTTAAGACTCATTTTTATATCCATGCTTTTCTCATTTACCTTTGCCTTTTGCTTCTGAGGATTCTTTCATCATACATTACTCTAAAATTTGTTTAGAAAATATTAAGAAAGCATATTTCAGGTGTTTGTCATGTATTACCTGAAGAATATTTGAATGCATTACAAGGACTAATAATGAGAGACATAATTTTATATGTAATTTATTATTAATAGTCTTAATAAACTACTGAAATATAAAAGGAGGTTAGATAAAACATAAAAAAAATAAACCCGAAAAAGAAATATATCCTTTATAATGGATATTATACTAGAAAACATCATGAGTAGATGGAATCATTCTCACTAGCACCATAAACAGTAGCTATGGAGCAGACCAGAGGGAATTTATTCCTAAAGAGATCTGGACAAGCTCTGCAACAGCTCTGAAAAGAATTTTCCAAAAAGCTAAGCCTTCAATTACAAGTAACAGCTCTGAATATAACTCTGACAAATATTACAAATTATTAATCTTACATGATTAAAAACAGGTTTCATAAAAGCCTGTTTATTGAGCAATAGTCTAAGTGGTACCCACACATTGCTGGAAAAATCCCACCTCTAAAATCATTTGGCTTCCAGCAACTTCCATGAATGCCAAGCTTCAAAAAATAGTTTCAGCTGCAATTGATAAATCTGCTTAATGTCTCACATTTATCATCTTTCTCATTTCCCTGGAAAATATTTAGGTATTCCACGAAGTGAAATTATTTAGAATCATAGACTAACTCAAGTTGGAAGGTACCCATAAGGATCAAGTCCAATGCCCTGCTCTTCACAGAGATACCTGAAAATAGACAATATGATTAAGACCATCATCCAGACGCTCCCTGAACTTTGACAGACTTAGTGTCATATCTGCTTCTCTGGGGAGCCTGTTCCAATGCCCAACCACCCTCTCAGTGAAGTTTTTCCTAATGTCCAGTCTGAACTTTCCCCAATGCAGCTTGATTCCATTGGCTCAAAGCCTGTCACTTGGTCACCAGAGAGAGGAGATGAGAACCTTCCCCTTCACATCTGTTTGTGAGAAAGCTCTAGACTGCTCTGAGGTCCCCCCTCAGCCTCTCCTCTCTAAGCTGAACTGGCCAAGGGACCTCAGCTGCTCCTCATAAGTCTGGCCCTGAAGGCCTTTCACCATCTTTATCACCCTGCTCTGGACACACTCTAAGAGCTTTATATGCTTGTATTGCAATGCCCAAAACTGCGCACAGTACTCAAAGTGAGGCCACACCAGCACAGAGTAGAGCAGGACAGTTACCTCCCTCGACCAACTGGTGATGATTTGTTTGATGTCTCCCAGGCTGCAGTTGGCCCTTTTGGCTGCTGGGACCCATGGCTGACTCATATTCAGCTTGCCATCGACCTATAGCCCCAGAGTTCTTTCTGTAGGAGCCTTTTGAATTGTCCTATTTCAGACAGAATATCCTATAATCTAGAATGTGGTGAAATTTGTATTAATTTATAACAACAAACAGAACTCATCCTTGTTATATTTGAATATTTACTTGTCTCATGATGTACCAGTTAGGATGCCTAGAGTGCATACTTAGGAGAGCACTTTTTGCTTCCTATCTTCAGGTAGGAGCCCAGTAAGAAGCCCTGAGTTCAGGCTGCTGCAGAAGTTGGTGTCAACAAGAGAAATAGACAGAGGAATAGCTAACTGGGGGTCTTGGAATGGATTTGCCCTTGAGCTAGCACATACTTGTAAGCCTGTAGAAATGTCATCACTTCAGACACTTATTCACATAAAGGGTTGTACTGTCAAACAGACGTGCTTTTTTGATAGGTTTAGGGTCTTAAAATACAGTCAAATGACTAAATGTGCTGATCTAATTCTTATTCTATGAATCCTTCCACTGAAAAAATGTAAGGTTTTTTTTTTTTTTAATTTATTCTGCTTCTCCATTTATGATGCTATATGTGTTCTTGTGGCTAAGCATATTCACAACATTCCTTGTAAGAGACAGAAATAAGCATACTTGATTTAGAACCACTTGTGGAGAGATTCTGAAGTGCTTCAGTTTCCAATTTTACCACTAAATACTAGTTACAGTTTTCCAGGCAAAATTATAACAAACTTAAATTGATCATATTTTATTATGTATTGCAATGTTGGATAATATTCTTTGCCTTGTGGAAAAGTGGGTAACATAATACTTTAATCACTACAACATAAAAGACATCCAAGAATTCAAAGTGGCTCAAAAAATGTATAATATTATACTCACTCTAAATTTCGGTTTCCAGGGTCAATGTTCAATACTGTGTTCTTTAAAGAGATTCTCCAGTGTTCTTTATTTATACCGGTCCCTTCTTTTATTTTTAATCTTGATATGAAAACAATTTCTCAGCTGAATCCTCAGATCTTTCTGGTTAGTAGCCTAGCATGCATTCCCTTGAGACGATTTAGTTGTATGCAATAAAGAACATTGTTATAAAACTACCTCTGAGTGTCAGATAATTTGCATGTTACAAGAGTTGGTGTAGCAGAACTACTCTCTATATTCAGGTTCCCTGGTTCCAGATCTGCTGCACTTGGACCTAACTTGAATGTTTTCTATCATGATATATATATACATTTATCACATTTGAATAAGAATTGAAGAGGAAAGGCAATTGGCTGTGGTCAGTGAGCAGAGTAGCTTGAGCTGATTGATGGTGTGTTAGCACCCATTTCAGGGCTCAAAGTCAGTGCATGCTCACTTTTTTAATTTCATTTTCAATGAGGAAACAACTAAAGACAGAGCCCACAGCTCATTTCTCCACAGACAACACACTGCTATGCTTCCCCATCACAAATCTGGCAGTTACCAAGTCAGCCTGTATTTTCCATTTTTAATCCTTGGTGTTATTTCTCCTTTTCTGATTTAACACACATGAAAAACAACAGCAGGAACAACAACAAAACCTCCCAGAAAACATCCCTGAGAACAAAGAAACCAAAATATGATTCAAGTACTTGTAGACATGAAGAAATCATTGGTTTCCTTAGCAACGGGATGCAGTTCTATATTAAGAACAAGAAAGTAATTAACCCTCTAATGTGAGATAATGCTGGAAACACACGTTTAAGTCTGCATGATTTTTTGGCTGTTGCTCTAGCATGTTAACATTTTAAATGATAAGGGCTAATCTCTGGTTAGTCATCCTATTAAAACAACTGGGAAATTCCCTGGAATAGAGGTACATGCCATGAGTGGAAAATAACCAGATTGTAGGTTGTAATTGTTGGTCCTGATAGAAGCAGCTGTGTGGCCCTATAATTTGATTACACTCTAAGATGGTTTTCTCTCCTGTTGTGCATGCAGCTATGATATGTCTTAATAGCTGTTTGGAGAGATGTATTGTTATAGATTTTCTCTTTTGGTCTCTGTTAATAGTTTTTCCTCATCCTTCACTATGAAGTCAGGAGAATCTTGTCTTCAAATATGTATTTGGGTGTGAGTGTGCTCCTGTGAAATTAAAATATTTACAATCAGGATTCAAAAATACATGCTCTGACAAATATACTGTGATTCAGTGGAATATTTAAACATCCCACAAACTAAGAACCAGAACAGTTTTAGGTGATTTCTCCGTTACTACCTCTCAGGTGTTAATGAATGTCTAAATACATGGCTTGACCATCTAAGTACACAGTTTTGCAGACTTAGATGTGGTTATGGTGTAATCACCTGATTTCAGAATTACTATTTATCTAAGTGTTTAAACATGCTGCAAAACTTATTACACTGAAAACATACAAATTAAGGTTTAGCGATTGCTAAATATTATGAAATATTATTTAATTAATTCAGGGCAATTTCAGTTCATTTTTACTGAAAAAATGGTCATCCGTTATCTTAAAAAAAAACCAAAAAACCACAAACCCTAAATATTATTTGGGAGTTCGTGTATCATGTTCATGAACTTTTTGATTTCTTGTTCTTTATTTTTTTAATACTGTTAGTGAAACAAGTCAGACTAGTCTACTTCAGCAATAGCTGTGTTACCTAGCTAACTTCTGTGGGGTTTTCTCATCATTAACAAAACGCAGGGCTTTACCTTCGAGCAAAATATCTTCATGGTATCCTTTTTGACTTAGTAGGAGTTTTATACCAACAATTTAGCTGGTCCCTGATTCTTTCATGGTGTTGTGTCGAGGTTTATTAGAAGGGAAGTCAGACTTGCTTCTGAAACAGTGATAGGAGATATAACATTTCAATGTACTCTTCACTGAGAAAATCTTTAAAAAAAATTTGATCAGTCTGGTTCAAAGACAATATGTACCCTTATTTCTAAACTGTATCTAACTGTCCAGATGCCTGAGATTGCATATTAGATACGGTCAGACTTCTGCCCCGTCTGGTTGACCAGAGCTGATCAAGGTGAGGCTATTCAATTTCTTTTTTTTTTTACTTCTTTTTATTGTAAGAGAAAAATGCATTGTAAGGGTACAGGCTATACACAATGTTTTGTAAATATAAAACCCAATATTCTTAGCTTTTCCTACATAGTCAGAGGAGACAGAATCAACTCTCAAAGTTTGATTCCTTCCCTCACATAAGAAAAAAGTTATAAAACATTTTGTTGTAGGATTCTGTCATGATATCTATCATTTATTGTTTTCACATGTACTGTGATGTGTATGAATATGTAAGAGAGTGAGAATGTGCATGCACATGTGGAGGGTTTTTGTTTGTTTTCTTCTGAAAAATAATTTTTCTAATGAAAAGGGGTCCACTTTGGAACTTATAACATTCAAAACCATTTCATTCAGACTGAAAATTGTAAAAATCTCTTTTCAATTTTCATAAAAGTTTCTAGTTGAACTTCGTATTGTAGTGTACAGATAAAGCCATCCATAGGAAGGAAGAGATAAAAGGAAGCAAAGAGAAAATAAGAGTAACAAAGAAAAAAATACTTGAAAGGACTTACAAGAAAGATGAAGATAGACTTTTCCAAGACCTGTAGTGACAAGACAAGAAGCAATGGTTTTAAACTTAAAAAGTCTATATTTAGATTGAGCATAAGGAGGAAATCCTTTATGATGAGGGTGATAAGACACAGGAAGACATTGCCCAGAGAAATTGTGAATGCTCCATCACCTGAACTATTCAAGGGCAGATTGGACATGGCTTTGGGCACCCTGATTTAGGGAAACATCTCCTCATCCATGGCAGGAGGATTGGACTCGATTATTTTGAATGGTTCCTTTCAATCCAAACCACTCTATAATTCTATAACTACATGGTGACTGCAGACATAGATAACAGCCCTGAAAATATAAACTACTATAATTTGGTTTTATAGCCAATGGACTTCCACATCTAAGATTTAAATATCTTAACTTACTGGATGACAGAATGCCATTTTTCACAGAAGTCTTTTCAGGATTTACATTGGAAGATCATCCCCAGGACCCTTGCTGTCTCCTTGTGGATGGCATCATTTTAGCTGCTTATAGACAGTTACTTGTCTGGACACGGCTGTTACAAAACCCACACGGTGGTCACCATCATTCTTGTTTCTCATTTTTCTCAGCTCCTGGAACCACCACACATCACTCTGTTCCTCTAGGAGAAGCAGTTGTGTCTCACCTAAATCCTCTGAACTTTCTAAAGTCTACTTTCTTTGCAGAGTTGAAGTGACAGTGAAAGCAGGGACCACTATGTAATGATTAACAGAGGGACATGTACCCTAAGACTGCTTTCTCTGATGCTGAATTCAGACCCTCAGATACCCTTCTGACTGTATGGATATAGATTGCTGCAGGCACATTTAAGAAGGAGGTAGGAAAAGTATTTAGCTAGGAAAAGTATTTAGCTATTTGTGTCCATGAAAACCAAGTATGAATCAACATACAAACCAATCATATTAAAGATAATTAAATTCTCAAGGAAGCAAATAATTTGCAATATTTACCTAAAGAAAAATAATCATGTCATACTGTCTAAAAATACTTAATTTTTTTAATGTGTGTATATATGTGTGCTTCTGTGTGTGTAGAGAGCAGGAGGTTATTAATTCCCAAATAAATGCTGATAGATGGGGAAAAGATGGATTATTCAGCTGTAGTGAAAGATCAGTATCTTTCACTGAAAGATCAGCTGCAGTCCGATTTTAGATTTCTGGACAGGACAAAAGTCAGTGCACCTGCTAAGAATAGATTTCATGTAATAGAGACAAAATAGGCTGAAAACCTAACTGAGGTCAGATATTGATAGGCAGACAGTAAGGAAGATTATATGATTTTACTGACAAATGCAGATGGTATGATTTCAGTGTCTGGGATTGACACAGCAGATTCTCTGCAGTAATTTGCATCTATCATCTGACTTTTACAGTGGAGGGATCTACAGGTTCTTAAAATGTCTTAATAATGTGTCAGAACTTATCAGAAGTTTCCTGAATGGAAAACAGTCAAGTAAGAGGAGTATTTAAATGCATGATAAGTACCATTTCCTGTCATCTTTTTTGATATGAGTTTCTGACTGAATCTGAACTTCTGGATTATTTAGGAGTTATATGTATATTCGAATTCTAATCATGATCCAGCCATAATGTACCATTGATGACAGTAGACTTGGAGATGCTCTTGATTCTCTTAAAGGACAAGAAGTGATGCTATTTAACAAGTCAAAACTACATATTCTGTGCCTGGAATGAGTTAGACCAGACAGAAGTATGAATTGGCAGAGGAGTGGCTGAAGGGAAATCCTGCAGAAATTGGGATCTGGGGGTGATGATCAACAGCAGCTCAATAGGAGTCAACAGGGAGCCCTGGAAGCCAGCAGGGCAAAACCCATCTGGGGTGCATCAAACTCATCATCAAACACAGCCAAACAAAAGAGGTGAATGTCCTGCTTTCTTTTAGAATTGGTGCAGACTCACCTGCAGTGTTGTGTGCAGGTCTGGGATTCACAGTTGAAGAAAGATGTGAAGGTCCATGAATGCATCTAAAGAAGTGCAACAAAGCTAGTGAAAGGAGTGTAAGACATGTCCCATGAGGACATGGACACTGGGCTTGTCCAGTTTGGAGGGAAAGGGAGTGGAGAGACTTCTTTTCTCTCCTCAGCTTCCTGAGGACAGGAAGTAGAGAGGGACATGTTGACCTCTTCTTGCTGGTATCCAGTGACAGGACACATGAGAACGGTTCCAAGTTTTGTCCAGCAAAGTTCAGACTAGATATGAAGATATATTTCCTTAACAAGAAGGTTGTCAAACAATGGAACAGGCTGGTCAATGCCCCCACTTTAAAAAGTGCTTTAACTTTTGGTCAGTCCTGAAATTGTCAGTCAGTTGCACTAGATGACCATTGTAGGTTCCTTACAACTTGAAATCTCCTCTCCTCTCCTCCCCTCTCCTCTCCTCT
>VZRM01007974.1:145231-165462 GCA_013397955.1 Grantiella picta | reverse complement strand
GTTTAGCCTTCAGGGCCAACCAGGGTAGACTTTAAGGGGATTGACATATGCAGAAACCAATGATTACGTAACACAGGAGGGACTTGTAACGTAAGGGACCAATGATTTATAATTAACTGATAAGACAAAGATGTTGCAGAACTAAATGTTCCAGAACTTTTCCCTTATTATGGAAACACAGGGGAGGGGTTGAGAGGCAGGGAACCGTCCCTTTGGGGCACAACCAACTCCAACACCAGGGGTGTCCTGGGCCAAACCATCAATCCTCCCAGGGCTCTGGTGGACATTCATCCCCATAGGGAGCGTCCCTTGGTAGCTCGGCCAGAGCCACCTCCACAGGCATGGGCATCTCCCCACAGGCTGTGGGTGGATCTCTACACTCCCTTGGACTCCATGGGCTGCAGGGGGACAACTAGCAGAGAGTTTTCAGCTCCGGCACCTGTAGCAACTCCTTCCCCACCTTCTCCACTGACCTTGGTGTCTCCATGTTGTTTTCCCCTCATATATTTTCACCTCCTCCTCCTCTAGGTAAAAAGAAGTGCATGTTCACATTGTTTTGATTTCTTCTTAAATATGTTTTCCCAGAGGAGTAACTAACATCTCTAATTGGCCCAGGTTTGGCCAGCAGCATGTCCATCACCTTCACAGCCATCAGAGATTGGCTCTGCTGGACATGGTGAAAAACTTCCAGAACTTTCACACAGGACACACAGGAGCCATCTTTGTCCTCCTCTCCACTTGCTAGCAAAAACTGGACTAAAAAAAACTGACTCATGATCACAGGAGTATGTTTTCTCCCAACCCTTCAACTACTTCTTCAGGCCAACCACAACTGCTTTTGAAGGGTTTAAATTTCCCCTAGATGCTAAAGATACCTTGCTGATGTTCTGAGCTAAACAAAACCAACACAGGTTTAGAGCCACAACAAATTGTATGCCAGTCCTTTTCTCTCTGTGCCACCCAAGTCACTAAATACACATCCATATGCTGTAGTAGGAACTATTGTAGGAGCAGTCTTATTTTCTACAGGCCATACAAAGACCCAAAATTCCTGGGGAAGAGTGAGATTTTGTTATGAACCTATGGTAAATTTGAACTAATACCTTTTAGAAAAACTCATACTCAAGCACTATTCCCTTAAAGCCACCAAATATTTTATGTAGTCTTATATGGATTCTTAAAGTATTATGTTAGATTAAGAGCAAAGTAAACAAAAGTTTTAAATGAGCTTCTTTTTTAAAAAAAACTAGTCTTTTCTTATTACCTCTGTCATGCAGAAAATTATAGCTATAAAATAAGTATATAATGGAAATCGTTTATATTTTTTTTGAACTCAGCAGTTTTGTTTTGCTTTGTTTTGTACAGCCAACCAGTGAGACATTAGTGACAATGTTGATGGTTGGTGACACTCTAATTTGAATGTTACTACATGAGTAACAACAACAGTCTCATGTATATAAAGATTGCAGTGTCTACCTGAATCTCTGTTTTAATAAGTTAGTCATGTGGTAAAAGCTCTAATTCAGACACAATTAACATAACAAGCCTCGCTTTCACTGTCCAATATTTTCTTGAACAATTTCCTTTGACATTAAATGACCTTCCCTATTTCTTCATCACGTATGACCTTGTCTAAGGACATTATAATAAAGGAGTCCAGAGACCTAAGGTTGTGGGAAGAAGGTAGAACTTGTCATAAGAACACACAGACAAATTGACTAATTTTGTTAATGGGTCTTCCACCGTCTTCATAAAAAAACCAAAAGCATTCTGAAGCAAATGAACTCATGATTCAGCAGCACTACAAGTTCGTTACTTATTTTTTAACCATTAGGTAAATGGCATTATCATGATGGCAATGATGATTTCAAGGAGATAATTTACATCTTATCTTCTTGTTAGTCATCTCTCATCTGAAATACAGGCAGTATTATGCACAATAGCATTGTGTAGGAGTCTCAAACACAGAATGGACAAAGCCATCAAAGTAGTCTGTATTTTTCATGGTTCATAATCTGCAAAAGCCTATCTGCTGTAAAGGTTTACAGGACAAATATTAATTCAATAGTTGCAGAGGTCTGTTAATTTTGGAGGACCTTCAGAGAGGTTGGGTGAGGTGTCAGTGGAGGTATCTGATATCAATGAAAGCACTTATTCAGTAAAAAAAAATCTGTATCACTTTATGCTTTATTGTTGTCAGGTATAGAATATTTGTTTGTTATCACATGCAGGAAAATTATATTATGTCACCTAGAAAGGCTGTTGACAAGGCATAAATTCTGCAGCCAACTCACACTGAAGAGAAGTCTAAGGATACTGAAGAGGAAAAGAGAGAAAGTGAACACATTCTGTTGAAGGTCAAAGCCTTCTTCCAAGTCAAATAATTCTTACATGTGCATAGTATGCATATTGAAAGCATGGCACCTGAGGAAAGACAGGGATTTCTCAACTAGATTAGCTGAGATTAGGTGCAGTCTTGCTTCCCAGCACTGGGGGATGAGCCACTCTTGCATTCTGGAGCCATCCAGAACTTCTCAAATACCATTCAGATTAAATGAAAGCAGAGGTCTTCTGCAGGCTGTCATTTTGGGGCAGATTCTTTAGAGGAAGACAGACAATGCAGCAATAAATCACATTGTGGTTTAGCACTTAAAATCACCTGAGAATTCAAAAGTGGTCCAACAGGTAAGTTTAGACCAACATGAACAAAACATGACACTGTCACCTCTCTCAGTTTGAAAGCTAAAGTAAAAATTATATGGAAGGTGGCATTCCACAGCTCCAATGTACTTCTCCCCAGAGTCAGAATAGTCTCACAAGGCTTACGTTTTTACAGATTTGAAGACTAAATGCCTGTGGGCACAACTGACCTCATAACTCGGGAATTGTTAAATACTTGCTGGAAAACAGTCCACTCAAAGTTTTGCAAGTGATCGACATCCATATAACTGTTTCCAAGTATTCCAGCGATGGATTTGTCCTGTAGCAGATTTGCTGCAGAACTGGGGTGAAGAAACAAGGACACAAAATGAATTTGACTTTGTCTCTTGTTTGCTTGTTACCTCACAGATAGAATTGCAGCCAATATTTGAATAATAATCTTGCATACACTGAAACCTGTGTGCAAGCATAATCATGAGGAATTGGGCCCATGAAGCCCTAATGCCCAAAAAGAAAGTGCTTAAAAGACAAAAGCACAGAAATGCCCTTGCCATACTGTCAAAGGTCAGAATAGTACATTTACACAGCTCAATTTCCTAGCTGCATCCATCTCTGAGATGCCCAGCACAGGAAGCACATCGACCTGTCGAAGCAGATTCAGAGGAGGTCACCAAGAAAATTACAGCAATGGAGAGCCTCTGATATGAGGAAAGGCAGGGAGAATCAGTTTGTTCAGCCTGGAGAAGGCTTCGAGATGACCGGATTGTGACCTTCCAGTTCCTGAAGGGAACCTAAAAGAAAGATGGAGAGAGAGTATTTACAAGGGCATGTAATGACAGGACAAGGGGGAATGGATTCACACTGAGAGAGGGTATGCTTAGATCAGTTATCAGGAAAAAATTCTTTAGTTTGAGGTTAATTAGGCACTGGAAGAGGTTTCTCAGAGAAGTTGTGGATGCCCCATGCCTGGAAGTGTTCAAGGCCAGGTAGGATGGGGCCCTGAGCAGCCTGGTCTAGTGAAAGGTTACCCAGGCCATGGCAGGCAGGTTTGAACTGGATGACCTTTGAGGTCCCTTCCAACCCAAGCCATTTTGTGATTCTGCTAAAACTAACAGAGTTAAATCAACAGGAAACCTGACATCTCTGTTGTGCTATGTATTTACTGACAGAATCATAGATATGTATTACCAATCCACTTGGAGTAGTAGGTCTGCTTTATAACATATTTGTTTGGAAACAACCTTCAAAAGAAGAAAAGATATTATCTGTTTTTAAAAAGTGATTTGCAATAGTGGAGGCCTGCAGAAATGAACACTTCTGGAGAAAATTTTAGCTTAATTTACCAGTATTTTCAGCAAATGCATCTTGCTTTACAGACATGGCATACCTGAAAAGCAGGACTGTGACAGTTTAATGCAAAAGCAATTATACTCTATGCCAGAAGTACTAAATGTTTTTTCAGAGGAGGACGAAACAGTAAAAAATATCCCATCATTTCAATAAATTTACTGCATTTTTTTCTTAGATATTCAATATCACCTGTCAAAAAAGCACAAGAACCAAGCATATAATTTTGGTTTTTCTAAAATGTACAACTTCTGTGTACAGCTTTCGCTTGTAAAGCCCCAATTTCTTACAACAAAGCAGACTGCAAAGGTAATTTGAATCCAAATAGATTTGGTTTTAGTTGCCTGCCTCTTACAGAACTCTTTCAAAGCACCCTACAATCTCTGAAGACAGCCAGTAGAGTAGCAGGCTTTCTGCACTCACAGGCCAGTTTTCATGCCTCCTGATTTCCTCTATTTTTTTCGCTCATCTTTCTACAAAGTTTATTCTCTTTGGTACTAAAGCATACACTTTCTGATTTCCAAATCTCAGCTATTACCATGTTAATTGTCTGTAGTCTAATGCTTAAACAAAAAAAAGTGCATGAGCGACCTTAAAAGCTAAAATTCTACTTCATTTTTATATATACAAAATTGGTTAAAGTTTTAGTAACAAAAATTGACAGAGGAAATTTAAAGCACCATTAGGCATATAAACATCAGCAATTTTACCTGAATGCAAAATGCATTCTGTAATTTTTCTCCCCATTCTTCATTTCACCCACTCAAAGTAATTAGATAAAGCTTTTTCAGTTCTGAAGTTTCAGTGGCACTATGTTTTTAGCACATGTATTAAAAACAGAAGCTTTTTTTTAAATTCATTGGTTGTTTTTATTCCTCTTTCTTTGCCAGTTAAATCTCAGCTCTCTCATGGCTAGAGGGGTATATCGAGTTGAGAGTCATGATCAAGCACAGCTGTAATAATCCCCATTATACTAACAGCTGTCTGAGGCTGAAATTACTTTTGTAGAATGTCTGAGTTACTTTCACATATTTCTCTACTTTCACTGTGGCTTTAAGTAACATAAAGCTTCTAGATAAGTGAATTGCACTGATTACTACACTTTGGAGTATTGGAATGCTATTTTCAGCCACCATCCCAGTCTAGTGTAAAATGATCACCAGTAAAAAAATATGGAAATTATATTTAGATTGCATAATAGAGTAATTTATTTTGTAGCTCTCTCTTTTTCCTTCATAATAATCAGGTTTATTTACAGATATTATAAAAAATAATTTTTGGGGGGTGTGTGAGTGTGTGTGTGTTTTGGGTGTGGTGTTCTATTCTAACACAGTCCGACAAGATTTCTGATATTATTGCTCATCCTGTGAAAGACAAAAAAACATAGTAGCCTTTGCCTTAATACCAACACAGCCCCTGACTCCATGTGGTTTTCAAATATGATTTATGAATTCTAAACTCTAATTTTTTAATTGAAAACAAACTCTTCCAATAATTTTATGAATAGATATTTCAAAACAGGTCAAATAACCAGCAAATATATTATTGTATAGAATTGCACTATTTTTTCCCATGAATTTTTAAATGTATTTTTTCATAACAGTCTTCATTTATCTGATTTGGCCATTGTATAAAATCAGTAGCATTACTGAACAGTTATGTTTGTAATATTAATTATGTTAGGTTGCCATAACAAATAAAAACTTCTATAAGGAAGAGTGTACCAGGAATTTCTTACTAATAGAGGTTATAAGTAACCTTTGTAACATTTGTAACATGTAAACTGTACAAAGCAAATTTTTTTCTTACAGTGCTATTCAGTCCATCTCAATTAATTGTATAAGTCTGGAGAAGAACTTTTGCTGTCTTCATTTTTAGACACTTCTTTCAACAGGATTTCTTTGCTAAGATTATGAAATCTCTATTATGAAATCTTGGTTATTTATTTGATGTACTTTAATACAGAGTAATGACCAAACTTCACTTTCAGTATTTCTGTAAGTAGAAGGTGTTGTTGAACAATTTGTTATATCCTATTACCGTTTCATCTCCAGCCAGAAGAAGTCGTGCTTTTTTAAACCATCTCTATGGATGCTCATGGGAGACTATCTAGATACTATACTATGAGAATGATCTGGTAATTACTCATGTCAATTGAAATATTCATCTATGCTATGTGATTTTCATACTTTGTAAGCTTTAATCTTGAACTTCTTTCTACAAGAATATATGTACTTTCTATATAAGAAAAAAAATTATTCTGAGAAAAACATAAGCTTTGTAGGCAAACCCTCCTCAGGATTTGTTATTTGGAAAGAAAATGTGAAAGTTAAGTATTATGCGTCTCATGCTCATCAGCTTGAACATAAGAAGGCAAAACTTATTCAAATGTCAAGGATCAAATACTGTGATAAAAAAGAAGACTTAAATCTTTGAAAGTAAATCAACACTGTTCAGGGAAAGACCAATTCCTTGAGAAGAATTCTTGCAGATTACACATTTACAACTATAAATAGCAAGGCTTTTTAACAATTTAAGTTTCCCTAAATATGTTTGGATGTGGAGTACTGGGTAGACTTCATACCCGTGACACAATTCCAGATTTACAAGCTAATAAGTTTGAATCTTTACACTACGAGCAGTTGACTATGAGCAGTACTCTGTTCCCAGCACTCCTGAAAAAAAAACCATTTTGGAACAGATAGCAACATAAAGAACTTCCATATTTTTCATGTGACTAAGAATTAGTAGTTACTTGGGTTTACATTACTCATCTAAAGATACCTTGAAACGTTTCCACTGCTTAAAAATACCTGAAGCTGCACATAAAATAATGGAAACATTAAAAACACTGGACACTGAAAAATGCAGGCTATAACAGAAAATCTGAAGTCTAAGAAATATCTTAGACTCATAAAACTTATTTATTTATTTAACATAACATGTTAAATGACCAAAGCTTGCAGTCTCTCCCTTAATCTTTTTCTACATCACAGAGTGAAAGAAAAATAAATAAAGAAAAAATTTCAGAGAGATAGCGTGGGTGTAATACACATTATTGGCATTCTTCACCAAGGGCCTGTTATTCTTTCTCTAAGTACCTTTTCACTATAGTTGTGAGACATTTGCCCCTGTGGGCTTGTGGTGTTTAGGTCCCATGCTCACTGCTGTTCACCCATGAGGTTTTCATTGAAGACAGAACCTACGAAAAAAACTTCTAAAAGGCACCACTGAGCCACAGGGAAATTCAAACTGCTCTGCATGATGAACCTAACAGGGCTGCTACAATCAAAGGATAAATTTTTTTCTAAACCAGATTATTATAAATGGGAACAAGGGTTTGAGGATCTCAGGGTTTTGTCATAAAGAGAAAGTAACAACTTCAACAAAATAAAATTGGAAAAAATGCTTTCCAAATATGTTGCTTTCCATCTTGAAGTCTCAAAGGGAATCACTAGGATATACGTTGAATGAATTCTTACAGCAACCTTGATAAACAGACAGTATCCCATTTTATATAAAAGAGCATTAAATCCAAATTCCTTTATAAACCATCCTAAGTTATGCTTTCTACAGTCACATTCTCCTTCAGCTCTACCTGACAACACCTCCAGCTCTGCTTGGCAAAACCATTTTCTTGTACCTCAATCAGATGCGTGTCAGACACTAAATTATCTGGTTCACAAAGATACACAGACAAAAAGCAAATCACTTTTTTTTTAGACTCAGTTTACAGGCAGATTATTTAATCCAGTTTGGATTCACAAACCTTCTCCTTCTATGTCTGGGTCAGAGGGATTGCATGAATCACCCAAATGTAGGCTACAAAACTGTTGTTGGCCTCAAAGATTGTGCTACGCCTGTGCACCTCCAGGGCTTGAGACAGTGCTGGCCCACAAGGGAGTGCTTCCACCCAACTTTCAGCCTTGCACTTGTTAAATTTTCACTAAAACTAGCACTTCTTAAGCCTCTTGGAAGGTGGGATTTAACTCAGCTTAAAACTACCTATAAGGAATGGCACGTGAGATCTTGACCTCACACCAAAGAAAACAGACGGAGGAGAAAATAAGGTTCGTCCATTTTTCTTCATTGTCATTTTTGAGAAGGTGGTTGTTTGGGGGTGTTTTTTTGTTTTGTTTTGATTTTTGTTTGTTTGGGTTTTGTATAGGGTTTTGGGGTTTTGGATTTTTTTGTGGCTTTTTGGTTTTTTTTTTTGTTTTGCAGTATTTGTTGGGTTTTTGTTTGTTTGTGGAGTTTTTTTCTTTGTTTCTTAGTTTGTTTTGGAGGGGCTGTTTATGATTTTTTTCTTTTTTTTTTTACCCCACATTTTAACTGTCTTAAAACAGTTCCGGTCCCAGGACCAGGACTCTCAATTTTCCTCCTGCATTGAGACCGAGAGTACAACAGACAATTAAATATAGTCTTTAATTTTTAAGCTTTAAAGAATCACATTTATCTGTCATGACAGGTATACATCTTATCTATATGCGCATTAAGTTTTTCTGTGACTTTCATGCCTAATTTTAGATCACCAATTTGGACTGGGGCTGAATAGTAGTAAAACTTCTTCCTGATGACAACAGGCTATTACCACCTGCCAGGAACACTCTGTCAGCCCTGGAGCTCTTCCATCTTAACAGTCCAGTATTCTCTGCTTCAGCAAAAGTTAAATAAGGGAAATGCTTGCTAGTCTCAGGGTGAATATAAGACATTCAGTAGAGAACAATCCAGTAATAAATTTGCTCCTTTTTTATTTTCAGGAACGAGGACTAAACCCTGCACTGCTGAAGCTTAGGATGACCACTGATTTTAATGACGAAGGTATGTTTCTGGAACATAACCGACCTAGGGGAAAAGCAGAGAATAAATATAAAGACTAGTATTGCCTAGGAATGGTAATATTTAGCAGATACTAAGAAAGTTCAGCATGCATCTGGACAAATATTTATAATACTAACAAAGCAACTCAAAGGGTAAGGCATCAGTCTCTTTTGAAATATTTAAACCCACCAAACCGCATTTCTTTTAGTTTCTTCAATGTTCTCAATTTTAAACACAAATTATCTTTTACTAGCCTTCTATATTTTTCTTTTACCAACCACTTCAACCCTCTTTTGTGTACATATGCAGACATGTAGTGATAATTTTGAATTGTGGCAGAAGTTCTGTCAAGCTGAGGGTGCTTGTTTAGTGTAGAAAATATTTTCATGGTTCAGTTTTCTATTAAGTCCAATTAAGGAAGAGCACAGAGACCAAGTAAGTGGCTATGACAAAATAGCCTGAAGGTTTGGTCTCAAAACCATTTCAGTGAACATCTTCAGACCATGACAAAGAAGCATCCAGTAGGTGTGTAATGGCTAAAATGTCAACCATATTAGTATATTTTTCTCAGGTTTTTCTGAGCTATCTTGGAAGATAGAAAGGCAACAAAAACAAATAAGGTTTTTTTTAACTGTTGATTTTAGAGCTCTGATCTCGAACATGTGGCTCACAGACAACACCCTGTTGTAAGATCTCTGATGCAGCTTTCCAGAATCTTACAGGTTTTCTGTGCTCCAGGCTGACAGGCAAGTAAAGAACAATGTTGCCTGCACCATATTTTTTGTGTCCCACTGTTGTCCACACTGCCACAGAGAACTGGAAGCCCCAGTTTGTCCTGGTAACAGAAAAAGGGGGTGGAGTTTTTAGCGCTGTTTATTCCATACCACCCACATAACTGCTAGGGATGTGATTTCCACAGGAAAAGCTGGGCACTGGCACTGGAAGTTGGTTGATTTTTCTCACTTACTGGAGTGCTGTGGACAATCTCCTTAAAACCCCAGAGAACCTGGACCCTTCTGCTGCCTGCTGGCTCCCCTCCATCCCATTTTTCTCCAGAGTGTGCATATGGCCTTGTGGTACTGAAACAGCCATCTCCGAGACACAGCTGAGCTGGCGGGGCCAGGCAGTGTGGGGTCAGCACTCCAGCAGAGACATTTTTCACACACACACACACAGCGTGGCGGAGAGTTGGAGGTAGCAGCACAGGCAGCTGCGGAGAACTGAGCCTAACCAGTGGTTGCACGATCCCTATTTGGATGAACCATTTTCCATGGTTTGTTTCTCCTGGCTTTCCATTGTCTTCAGGCTGGGTGGAGGGGTAATGTTGGTCTGTAGGATCAGAATTGGCATATAGCCTTTGTTTCCCAAACGCCAGTGGCATGAGAACAGGAAAATTCCCAGTGGTGAATAGCCTTTTGTGGGTAAAACACCTTCTCTTTTGTATGGTTTTGGTGTTAATACTGGTGCTGTTATTGTGCTTTTAGTAAATCTTTATTTCAACTCAAAATCTCTCATTCACTGTCCCTTACCAAAAGGGCCCAGGGAAGGGGAACAGAGGAGTTGTTTATTTGGAGTCTAACTTCCCTGATGGGTCTAGCAAATTCAAGGTATGATTCTGCTTGCACCTGAATTATGTGAAAGACTTGGTTCAGAAATGAATAATTTTTGCAGAGGCTAATTAGGATTGATATCCAAAGCACGTGCAAATCATGGAAGAAACTGATGAAAAAATAACAGCACGTGCTTTCAGAAATTCACAGTAGCAAATCAGTCAAGAGGATCCTAAATTCAAATCAAGTAAATAAAAGATCCCCAGATATTTCCACTTGCTAAAAAACACTTTGGCAAAAAGAGTTTTAGAATTAAAATGAAACACAACAAACAAGCAAACAAAAAACAAAACATTTATTTCTGCACATGAAAACAATATTATAGTTAAAAGCTTATTAAAAGGGAGAAAAAAAGATTACTACTATAAAATTGGTATTCTTCCAAAAACAATCATTTTTCCTTTCACATCTTTGTCGGAAATCTAGCCTGCTACAAAGCTTTTATATGGCAATGATGCTATTATGTTCTTTTGCATTGTAATGATGCTATGTTGTAATGAATTTTGATGTCGTTACAGCAAAGAAACAGATGCTGCAATTAAGACCACTAAATGGAATTCAGTCCTTAAAGATTCAGATATCCTGTGTGAAATTTTAATACTCTGTGTAATATTTCTGACATCATTGGTTAGAAGAGGATCAATAAAAAAACTTGGACTACTGTAATGGCATAAAGTACAAAATGTCAGACAAATTGAGACATCCGTTTCTTTTCTCAGACTATAAGGCAAAATGTAGCTGATTTGCCTTTAGCCTGAAGTTTGTATGATAAAGAGTGAAACTGCAGCTGAATCAGATGCCTAGAATTTTTCACCCACAATTTTCAGATGTCAGTGACAATGTGGGGAAAGTAGAGAAACAGATGTATTAATTTACATTATATCCATGAAACTTTACAGATACTGCAGAAAATATTTTTTCTAAAGCAAAGGAATTTTCTTTACATAACTATTCAAATGGTGTTGATGTAAACCATTTAATTTTTTTTCTGTTTGTTTTTACAGGAATTGATTATTATAATGATCTATTTGAAATATCTAACCAATTTTCAGAGTGGTTTTTGTTTTTAAAAAGTGAAGGAGTTAATATTTTGACTGAACACAAAAATTGAAGTGCACTGAAACTTCTTTCACTAGTCTATGGTTTCAAAGGTGACTTCTGAGTTCTTTTTGCTTCTAGCTATGGTGACCCAACTTTGTCTTTATATCCCAAAAAAGTTGTGCTCATTAACAAACAGTTAAGTTGTAGGGGTAAAGCTGATTCTAGATTCTTTTGCTCTTGTGATCTCAAAGTATGGACTACTAGAGTAATTTCTAAGACAATTCAGAATATTTTTAGAATGAAACCTTAAATGTTTCTCAATATTTTGTAAATTATGCTGATTGTAAGCAAGTATTATGATGGTTGCTACACCTATAGGATTTTAAACGAGTGGAACATAGGGAAACCTTCATTAAATAATGATGCCAGGAATAAAGATGATTAATTTTTGTAATAACTTTCACAACTACTAGTAAGATTTCTGTTTAGACAATTGCTGCTTTGAGAGAAAAATGTCAATTTATCTTGAGTGAATTAAGGCTTAATTAACCTTGCTTTCCCTCAAGGCCATTGATCTGGAAACAGCAAGTCAGAAATTGAATGTCGTATCTACCACAACCCCCAGTTTCTTAAAACATGTGATTAATTTTCCTGAACTACTATGAGAGTCACACTGTTCTGGCTCTTAACAACCTATTTACTAGAGCTTTCAATCCATCGAAAGGATTTAAATTCATGACGGTTCTAGTGTGAAAACATCTGGTTCATTTGATGCACTGTCATCTTTGGACAAGTTTATTTTTGTTTTCTATAGTGGTATTTAATGCAGTTGAGTAAATTTTATAGTTACATTAGTACAGATGAAGCACAGATTATAATTTTTGTTAAATGATACTAATGTATTGAAAGAGAGTGAACTATGTTTATCTCATTTGCACTTCTGCATTTGATCCCTGTAAACCAAACTATTTATATTAAGTAAATGTCTATTCGATCTTCTACAGATAGGGATCATCACATGTCTGCAGACCCTTATTCAGACTGCTTAAACTGGATTATGCCCACGGATCTCATACGGATATATAAAATCAAAAGAAATGTAGTACCATGATATTTTGGGGTAGCAAATACAGTTTTGTCTTCTGCAGTGTCATTCATTGATTTACCTAAATAATGCTACAGATGGAAACATATATTAATCAGATTTGCTGGTCAATTGACTTCATCAGGCCTGCTTTCTGTTAAATTATTTTAGACATTTTTTTTTTTATTTACCACCGCTGCCTATTCAGTAGAGAGAAATGCAAACTTCTCTATAGCTGAGGCTGCCAAGATGGACTGCTTTTATAAGCCTCTGATGAAGGCACTTCACTACAGATGAAATCACTTCTGTGGTTTTTGGTTCATTCTTACTAGGTTTTACTCTTGTTCCAAATTAGATCTTGAAATCATCTCACAGAGTTTGGGGACTTTATATATATTTCTTTTAAATCTTTCTGGCATCCTTTTTGTCATTTTTACTGACAAGAAAGAACAACTTCAGACTCCTGATAAATTAAATAGATTTTCTTTGACTCCTTCTAGAGCTCTGTTTCTACAGAAACATGCAATTTGCAAGCAATCCACTATAGGCACATACTTCAATGAAGAAGAAACTCTGAATTTCTAAGGGTGTTCCATTCAGTTTCACCAACATTGCTTGGTTTCTTCTCTCTAGAAAAAGGATGTTTCTTGAATTAAGTGGGGTTTTTATGACTCAGTTTACAGTTCTTCCTGTGATTAGAAAAAATCCAAAGTATTCTCCATTTTTTCTGCTCTGAGGATCTTTATTGTCCTCTTTTTAAGAGATTTAAGGAATCTCTAGCTTGTTAACTGCTCCTAAAACTAGACAAGAAGAGAGACTGTGGCTGTGTCTGTACCATTAATATACTGGGAAAGATCTCTGCCCACAAGACGAGCAGGAGCAGAACTTTGCTGGATTACTCAACCTCCCTTCAAAGCAGGGCCTCTGGATATGAACTGGAAAGTGGGGTCTGGTCTGTGATGAGTCTTGAGCTAAGACCTGGTGTTACTTGGGATCATGCTAGTTGAGAATGGCTAAAGGCAACCTATTGTTGTTCTAATTGTATAACCCTAGACATCGCACAGACCTGTACCTGGGTATTTCCCTGACACTGTCTAGTTTGCTGCCGTAGATGTCACCTGCACTCAGCTGCAGCAGAATGAGGCATCATTTGCCCTTGTCAGACTTTCTCCTCCTGCAATCTAGATGGCCTGATCATGCTTGCTGGGCTGTGGTATCAGCCTTTGTACTGGGGATGGAGATGATGTTAATAGTTTTAGAGTTTTGCTTCTGGTTTTCAACAAAAGCAAAACCCTCTCATACCTTTCGTGTTTAAATAACAGCAAAAATATTCCCTATTCTTTATAGCCTTGTAGGAGAATAACTGCATGGCAATTTTTGATGAACTTTTCAGTCTGACAGATTGGTAAGTGAAGAGGTTCTAAAGGTATGGCTGAGATTTTTCCAGACTGTAAAATTATTCTGAGTATATTGCATCAATGCCTCCCATTTTCATTTAATTTTTTTATGAGATAGGAGTTATCAAGTTCTATTATAAACCATTGAGAGTGACTGAATGTATAAAGTGATTTTTTCATCTACATTCTAATATTTCTTTTTATTGAATCATTCAAAAAGATGTGTGTGCAAAGGCAAGAATTTTCAAACCACTGTATAAATCTAAGAAACACCAATGATATTTGTATGAAAGACATACTAGTTAAAAGTATGAGTATTATAAGTTAATTGAAAATTGCATGAGACATCAAAGAAGTTATTTTCAACAGATCAGAGAAATTCTGAGAGAGAACTGAGACATCATGAATAATTGGTCCAATAGTACTGAAGCTCCAGGAAAGAAGTGTAGTATTATGAGAACCCAAAACTTTATTGGAACAGAGCATCAAAATAAAGATATCCAAAGCCCAGAAGTAGGACAGTAAGATGGCACTCTGACTTCTTGAACAGTATGATTGAAAAAAGGGAGCTCTGCTCCCTGAACACAGAGGTTTTCACTTACGTTTTTTGTTCATGACAGTTTTAACATGCACACTAATGGTTCAGTTCTGTAGTTGACATTAGATTAAATTTAATCTTCAAAGCTAACAACACTTTCTGTTTTAGTTACGTAGACACACAGTACCAATTTCAACAGTTAGATTTTCTGCAAAACTTATGACTTACATTATTTGGGTCATTTTTGTTTTATCCCAAAGTATTTTCCCAATGTGGTTCAAAAGGAACCTGCATAGGCTGTATTTGCATTCTAATCTGAAGATAGACCTGGCTCCAGTTCAAATATTTCTCTACATTACTTTTACTACCCACAGTATGAATGTGGCATTTCAAGATTCAGGGTTTTTGGTGGCATATGAATCAGTCCACTTTATTGCAGCTGTTATAGGTGGCATAGTGAAGTGTGATGTACCAAACTCTCTTTCATGCATACACAAACTCATAAAACTGAAGTATTTTCAGTAGTTTGGATTTATAAGTTCCTGACATCTCTGAATCACTCTTATTGGCTGGCTGCTGGGAAGTAATTAATTTCAAAACGTAAGCTGTTTTTCAGAGTTCATGTAACTTTTGCCCTGGTCTTCATTTCATATTAACAAACTTTGACGTCCTACTGGACATCTTACAGCTCATCAACAATGAATGTTTAGCATTTGATACACAGAAGGTTATAGATGACACTTCTCTTTTTTTAGGAAAGTATCTGCATGAAAATGCATGCTAGTCAGTTTTGGGTTCAGTCTGTTCTCAGTGAAGGTAATTGCTTTAGCCACTGGCCTTCTATTTCTGCCAGGGCTGGCTGGTGATCTGGCAGAACACTGTGAACCATGGTGCTGAAGGGTCCTCATAAATCCAATAACATTGGCCTGAAAGTCTGCATTCTCTACACAGGCAAAAGATAATGAATAGTAATAAATGTTCATCAAGGAACACTTGCATAAGGAATTACTTCAATCTGTATATATGTAAAAATAAAAACTTTTCTGTATAGCAAATTCCATCTTCCTCAATGCCAGTTTCTGGTCTCAAACTTTGCATGCATATTCTCGGACACCATGTTGCTACTGCAACAATTCTCATCTAGCAGGTGGCTGACTAATGAAAAGACATTTACAGCAGATGCAGACCAGCATTTACAGATGCAGGCTGTAATCCTGGAAAAAATCTTTAAAAATAGATTTGGCTTGCTACTTTGCATCACTACATGTGTTACGTGTAGGAGTTTTCTTGCTGTCATAGGTGTGACTTGTGGGTGGCCTTAGAATTTTGGCATGTGGGTGTGTGGACATCATGAGGCTGTTTCAGGAGATCATTACAGAAACAGCCTTTAGCTAGACTCAAGCTTCATTTCCCATTTATCTCGTTTCATTGGTTGCAATGGGTTTAATCATTAAATTTCAAAAAAAGGGGATTCTGCTTGTAAGCTTTCTGAGAAAACTGAAGAAAATGAACTCACTAGAAACTTACTTGAAACTTTTATTTTTTCTGCTGTGTTTCTCTGTAAGGCAGCTCAGAACTCCTAACTACTGCTTCTTACAAACCATTCCAGTAAGAGAATTAATCAAAAGCAAAAAGAACAGTGTTCAGCACTATTTTATCTCCCAAAAATGAAAACAAAATAAAGTAAACCTAAACCCATTTTAAAACACACTTAAGGAATTTAAACACAGTAAACCTTTTAGATTTACTTGCTGCTAACATGTATGGGTCCAACAAGATGTGCCTGGAAAATTTCTGTATTATTTGAAAAGTTTGGGTTAAAGCTGTACTCTTTTGGAGTACATATTAAGTTATGTCTATTTGCTGAAGATTTTTCAAGGGCATTGACAAATATACATCCTTTGTGTGCAGTGCAAAAAGTACAATTCAGCTACTATTGTACAACAGAAGGCAAAATAAAATCAAGTCAAGCAAAACAAAATAAAATAAAATGGAGTTGGTTTTATGCTTTCCTTTGTTATTGTTCTTTGGGGTTTTTATAATTGTGATAATAATATAAAAATGCTGCTTAAGAAATGGAAATGTATTTTTTTAAGTGTGTAGGACTTACTGGTCTTACAGTACCTGTACTCACATTCATTTAAACAGAGATTTTCTATTTGATTTTTCAAATTCAAAATACAGTAAAAAATCACCAGAGGACTGACAAGTTATTTAAAGGGACTGATTGCTCAACATTGCACAGATAGATCCTGGATTAGGTATGGTGCTAGAATAACAGAGTGGATAGAGGCCATAAAATGAAGCAGAGAGCAGCCTAAAGGATGATGTCTGAGAAATGTTAAAAGTAAGTACAAGGAGAGAGATCCAAACACGAAAAGCAAATGGAAGCCCTCCCTGAGAGTTCTCACAGCTGAGAATAACATTGGTATATGCACATAATTTTTCAATATGTTTATAAATTAAAATATTCTAATTGAAGATAAATACCTTTATAAATAATGGGTATTTATACTGATTACCTGTAAAGCTTTGAAGGGAGACAGTCAGCGTTTTAGTGTTCTACATAATCAGAAAGTTTCTTTGGTTCACTGAGAATTTCACAGTGAAATGTTCTCTGATGTTAACTGCTTATGTTTACGTTAACTCCAACAACACTTGCAGTTGTCATCATGTGTAAGTTTGATTCAGTACCAGTCATGGCAAGTCCGCCCATTCACTGAACAGGTTTTGGATCATGGTTCATATGCATGAATATTTTTTTTATTTTCTGTTTAACAGGTTTTTTTTGGTTTAATAGATTTGTGACATGCTCCATGCCTTCACATGTACCACTTTTGGATCTTTTATTTAAATTCAAGTAGGATTTTTTTAACCATTATCATAGTTTAAGTAACTGCAGGAGATGCAATGGACATTCAGAAACGAAAACACTCTAAAAAGATGTGTGCAATGTTAAAAATTACAGAGATTTGCTGTTCTGCAAGAGAGATGATGCTGTGCAGAAGAGTCAGTCAGGCAAGATAAGTTGTATCCAGTCTATGCTGTGCAATGCAATGCCTTGGCATGATAGCCCTGAGCCATCTCTGAATGGACTACTCTGTCTCCATGGCAGAAAGTAGTGTAAAATGAAGGTAACTGAAGCCCCAGTGCAGGACATGAGGTCCTCATGATTTCCTCTTCCATTTGTTATTGCCTTCAGCTAAACAGTGGCAAATGCCTTCTCAGTTTGAGAGCCCTGCACTTCTGCTGGAAAATTAAATTGCAAGGTTACAACACATTCATGTTGGTATGATTGCTATTAAAAGAAAATACTTTATGCACAAATAATCACTGTTCATGGAAAATCAATTAATGAGATACATAGCCAGGAGAATTGATGTCTTGTGAGGGAATCAAATAAAGAAAATAAGCAGTTATCTAAAATCCTCTATAAACCTACAATTATGCAGCAGACAATGAGGCAAATCCAAATGAGGAATCATAAACTGGGTCAGCTTTGCTTTGTATCAGGCTGTTGACATGGTTTATCATTTTTCACTTATTTACAATAAATTTGAAATTAGGTTGAAAGATTGGTTGCTATAATATTTTTCTCAAATAATGATTCAGAAATTCCATAAACACTTCAGGATGCAAGTCCACAAAAGTTTTGAAAAACAATCCCCATGTTCATCACAGACACTTCAGGGAACAACTAAACAGAGGACACTATGGATTTTCTAGACACCTTCTTTCATGCCTGCACTGTACTTCATTTTGTGTCATAGGCAGATTTCTAAACTTATTCTGTACTGGAAACCCATCTCTTTTCTCAGAAATTGAACTAGAAGTTTATGAAATTTCTGGGCTGAAGTATTGATTGTATACTGTTTTGGAACTACTGTTCTACTTGATCAGTACACTTGTATAAATAAAGCAACATACACTTTGAATATTTCATTGCATTTGATTTTGCTTCCATTAGGCAGTCCTATGAGATCACATAGTTCTGCTGCATTCACTAAATTGCAGTGGTATATGACATATAAAATTATTGCTTTGGACAAAAGAGGGATGGTTACAATGTGCCTTATCATTGCAAACAATTAACTGGATTATTTTTCAACAGAGAAGTGACAGCAAAAGGATAGTTCTGAATAGGACAAGAGTAAGTAACTTTATAGTTATAATTCTGACAGAAATGTATTTACAAAAGAAAAGGAGAATTTCAAAGAAAGGTGAATGGAATTGGAATGGTTGAGTGTAACAACCATATAAGAGAGGGGGAAAAATGTGACCCGTATTTTTTAAATCTTTTTTTCAATTTCAGATTGAACTCTTTCCTCTAAAGAATAAATCTGGGAGATCTCCATAATTTTTCAAAGAAATATTGCAATTCACAAGATAACTGAATTATTTTTAAGCTGGAAAAGTATGTTTTCTTTCTTCATTTATAAGCAAACTTTGATCCTGTGTCAATTAGAGCAAGGGAAAAGCTGTTCATATAAAACTAAGCTATATTTTTTCCACTTGAAAGTTTGATTACAAACATGGGTGACTGATGTTCTGTCCAGGGGACTGGGTTCATCCTGTTCTTAACACAAACAGAATTAACAGGGCACCTTAGCCACAGCAGGCACCTTACTTATGTCACAGTGTCCTTCTCTTACTTGAAGCCATGCCAGCATTGCAGACATTGAAACCCACTGATTTGTCTGACACAAAAACATGCTGTGCACCTAGTTGAAAAGAAAACTTCAAACTGGCACATGTCCATGCCTTGAACCTCACTTACCACCATTCATTTGACAGAGGCAGCTTGTTAGTTAAACTACACAGAACTTTCCACCAGTGTCAGATGTACTAAGCTGTTACTGTACCCTGTGACTTCAGTCAGCATTTACTGGCAAGGCACAGTAACACTTACTTATTTATCACCAAGCCAATACAACTGTCATTGGAAGACTTTTTCATCACCTTTCCTTACCTGCTAGAACAGGTACTTGTTACCTGTTATCAAAGGATATAAAGACAAGAATAAAAACTAATATTGAACTCTAAGATATCATTTAAGGCACCAGACGTTCTCGGGCATTAAAAATCTAAACTGCACATGCATATAACTTCAGAAGAAATTGCCATCCAGGGACGGGTGGAAAGGAAGAGAAGGTACGGATCTTGCCTGAAAATAAGTGAAATAACCCAGACAGCCATGACTAATCTTGAGATAAAACAGTCATTCAATTAAAAGATTTAAGGAAGGAAAACTCCTTCATATCCTGTACCTGGTCCAAATATTTTTGCTGCCTCTCATACTCCCCTTGAGATTTCCCTTGTCTAGGAGCCCCTCCAAAGCAGTCTACTCCTTATTAAAACAAAAAAAACATGTTATTCCCAAAGCAACAGAGAGAATCTTTCTGCATTCCTAGCATGGTTAATAAGCAATGTGACCCAGCAACCAGACAGGAATTGCACCAGAGATCATAACAATAAGGATTCTTCCACCTTCAGGCCTTGAGAATCTCCTAAGTCTAATAGAAAATAAATAAATAAAAATTTGAATTTTACAATAAAGTCAGTAATTTGGACATAAAAGTACCTTCAATAGTGCTTTATAATGCATGCTCTGTAAAGTTTCAAGAAACCAGACCACCACCACTAAGCTGTTCTTTCAAACAACAAGTCCATTTGTTTTTCTACAACCACAGGGCAAGATTTATCAGTTAATACTTCTACTTGAGCCTAATACT
>VZRM01007974.1:9948-145215 GCA_013397955.1 Grantiella picta | reverse complement strand
AATTATTTTTGAACCCAAAAACGGGGAAAAAAAAAAAAAAAAAAAAAAAGAGAAAAGCGGGGAAAACATAAAAAGGCATATTATTAAATTCCTATTTATTTTCATAAACCATGTTAAATGTCTTAAATGTTTAAATGGTGTCAGCGTGTGGATGCAAAAACAAAGTAAAAAATACAGTAGTGGATGGCTTCAATAACAGAGCTTCAAAAGGGCCAGCCGTCACACTGCAGCTCTCACTTTCTTCAACTACTTGTATAAGTCTGGATGTGTCTGGGGAGATAATATAAATAGATGCCAAGACCTAAAGTCTCTGGCTGACTGACATTTTGGCAGTTACCAGTAGATGGCTGCAATTTCTAGTTGCTGAAATGGCTCACTTAGAACTATTCTGTTCCAAAGAGCTGCTGGAAATGAACCAACCACTAGCTGTATCTTGAAGACTGTTGCTGCTGGGCTTGTCCTGCCTATGCAACAGAAAAATATGTACCCGAAAAAACCACAAGTTTATAGATTGCATCCATGTTGTTCAGTACCTGTAGGATTTATTAGACATTTACAGCTTCTGGCTCTCAAGGGCTGCTCTTATTCTCTTCTTCTATTAGTCAGAAAGTCCACTGGGCACATACACAGTTAAAAAAAATCTATGTGACACACTCAGCTGATATCCTCCCTCCACTCCCAGACAATGCCATATGCAGATCTTTTTTTTCCTGAAAAAATATGTGCAGAAATTTGTATTCCAGAAGAAAGCATGTTTTAAGCTATTTCGTTTAATCAGAATTAGGGTTTTGTTTTTTTTTTTTTTTTTTTTTGTTTTTTTTTTAATAATCACTCCCTTCTGCTGATGTGCTTTATACCAGACTTTTGAAACAACTTTTAATTTAGGGACTTTTCTTCATTTTTTCTGTGTCTGAAATTAGTGAATATTGCTTTATTTTAGTAGTATGAACCTTTAACAATATGAATATACATACAGTCCTATCTTGACAAATAAATTTTTAACTTGTATTACCTTTATTGTTGCCTCAGCATCACTTAAACTGCTGCAAAGTGGGGAGTGATGCATGTGAGTGGTGCACATCAAAGAGAAAATTGTGATTAAAGAGAGAAAAAAAAAAGATGGAGGACAGTTTCAGACCAGAAAAGTAGAATAAAACAAAATGAACACTAGGCAGTGACATAGGAACTTCTCTTTTTTTTTTTTTTAATATTTGAATGGAGAGGTCAAAACTCTGAAGGAAATAGTGTTTCCATGCCAAAGAGAAACATAATATCCTAAGGAGATCTCAGTAAAGTCCTATGGGCAGCAGATGCAATGTCTCTCTAAGCATCGTGGACATGTGCTAAGTAACAGGGGTGGACCACAGTCAACCTCCTGCAGAGAGGTTGTAGTGTAAGTGTGTACAAGACCCTGAAAGCTTGTTATTTCCTGAACTGAAAGTCCTCTTCCCACTGCTCTAGCAACAAGTGAACAAACAAGTAACAATTTCAGTTTAATTTTCAAATAACATTTTAGAAACACAGTCTTAATGACAGGAAGGTCACATATGAATGCATTAAAACAGTTAGGAAGGGGATGTCACACTATCTTCCTTCTTTGTCAGGCTGGGGATTTGGTGACACCTTAAAACAGCACCATGGTTTGCTGATGCATGTTGTTCAGTGAGTACTTTGAGGGATAGACAGCCAGTAGATGTCTATCTCCATATTTTGTGGAACATCAAGAGTAGAGCTTGGTTTCTATGAATAATTGACATTTCATAGCAGTTGTTCAGTGCTGTTCAGGTTATAGTGGTAGGTAGATCAGTAGGTTACAAATTCTTCCATTTTCTACAAGGAGAACTAAAGATGGATAATGGTGAATTGAATCAATATAGCAAATTTAATTTTTTTAACCAACATACTCTTGAAATAATGTTCAAAAAGAAATATAAATTAGAAATATACATTGCATCTACAAAATATGGAATATTTTTGAAAATGTTCATTTTATTTTTTTAATGTCTCTGACATAATTGCTGACAGTATTCTTTATATCACTTCAGATCTTTATTTTCCTAGTCTTATGGTTGCTGTATTCTTTCTATGTTACTCTTTCACTACAGAAGAGTCAGCTGATCACACACATTTTGAGAAGATTGGTATGAATCTAGAAGTACAGAAAAAGAAATAGTGACTGGTGACATAAAGTAAGATTACTGATATGGACACAGGTATCTGTGTATCAAAACTTCTGTTTCTCACACAAAGTGTTACTTCCATTCTACGAGGATATCTAGACTCTCTAGAAATTCTGTTATAGCTGTAAAACAGAATTATCACTGTAATATTAGTGGATTGCAGTAAGAAAAATATGTGTGTGTGCGTGTTAAAAAGGGGTAGGTTTTCTTCTTCCACACTGTGTCAAATGAAATGTTTTGATGAAACAGTTCAGATGCTAGCAAAATGCCTTTCTTATCTGAGGAAACATGGATTGAGAGCAAATTTTAAATGCTCATCAGTTCTTAACAGTTTAATATAATTCAGAGTATTGATTTTTATTATTAAACTCTGTTTTAATATTGTGCCATAGATAGAAACAAGTACCTGCAGTATTAAAGAAAATTTCAAAATGATGGAGTGCCACTGCCTATCAGAGATTCAAGATGTCAATTATAACTAAATGAAAAATAAACTAAAACTAAAGGCAAAACCCCTGTCTGTAGTAAATCCTGTTATTCAATGATAGTTTTCGCTGATGAGAGGTGACAAGGTATAAGAATAAATTAATTTTCAGCTGAAAAATGGAAGGATAGCTCTTTTGAAACCCCTGTCAGGAAAAAGGTCTCAAAAATAGTAACTTGGTAGGACCAGGAAAGTTACTAGCCCATGGACATTGAATCTCAGCATATCTGAAGTCCTAGAAGAATATCTTTTTATATTTAAATGTAAAAATTAAAAATCTGCTCTATCTTGTCACTAGCATTTGGACTGACAATATCACCTCAACTTGAATGATAAAAATTAGTAGCTCCTTTAGGCAAGTGTATTCTCCCTTTTATGAACTCTTGCAGGAAACTTTGGGTTTAGGTATAAACTAAATTTTGTGTGCTTTTACAGAGCACATAATACAATGGTGTCAGTATCTCTGACTAAAACCTGCAGATAATGCATAAAATATTTCTTCTTGAACTTTTTAATGAAATATCAATTTAAAAAAATCAAATAAGCAACTCTGACCTTTGATTAAAAAAAAACTCCAAAACTCAAAGAGTTCTTTGGTTGTGACCTCATTACTTCATTTTCCTCTCTGCCTGTTCTGTAATGCTGCTTCTGAAATCAGAGAAATGTATTAGTTTGGGCTGAACCTTCAATTTTGAGTTTGGAAGTTCACTTGTAAAAAATCTTGAAAAAGGAAGGTGGCTTACTCTCATGCCCCAAGCATGACAGCATTCAATTTTACTGGTTATATATAGGGAAGAGGATTACTCTGGTTAGGTGGGAGTTAAAGCTGATATTTAGTTTTCTCGTCCTTCTAGAGCTTGTGTCAAGGACATGCAGAGCTGTGCACAGCTTCCTCTTTTCTTTTTTTTTTTTTTTTTTAAATCAGATGCTAATCTGTGAAATTACCTAAAGTTTTCATTAATTCTGTGAAAGTTTGTTCTTCCTCAAATGAAATTATTGAAGAAGAAAGGTGATACATGTTCTTACCCATCCCCCACAATGCCCTGATCACTTTTCAAACATGCATGTCAATTATTCTTCTAAGTGTGGAAACAGCAGTCTGAAGCATTGTTAAATGAACTATATGAATCCTTGAAGAGACACAGTAGGTGCCTGAAGTGAGAATTAAAAATGCCATGTTCTTGAAGCTCGCACATTTTTAATATTAGCCTTCAAAGATAGCAATGATGGCAAGATCATTCCAGCCTCTTGACAAAAATTAACTGCTGCAATTTCAGACATTTCAAAAACGAACAAGACCACCACGTAATGTCAATGAGAAGGAATCTGATGGAACTAAACATTTGTTTTCATACAAGTTTGGAAAGTATTGCTGGTGATGATGGTGCAGGTTGACTGCTTCTGATTTCAAACACAGAGAAAAAATTTTTACTGTTGCTTAAAATTAAGCAACCACACTAACTGCTAGAACATTGATTATTTTAGATAGTTCTCACATTTTTCCTGTCCACTTGAACTTCCCCAGTTTAATAGTCTCTTGGGTCTCTTTCTTTTTAATCTGCTTACAGATAAATGCTCCACTGCTATCTAAGACAATCTGTAATGTCTGCTCACCCTGACACACTACTAAGTAAATTCATTCTTTTTGCTGCTCACCAAAAGACTTCAAGCATGCCATAGCTGCTCTGAATTTCCTCACTACTCAGCTTGATTTCTCAAGTTTTCCTGGGAAAAATACTGATCATGAAGTATTTGAATACTCAGAATTTGAAACTAAAACATCCTTTTGGTGAGTGTCATAGGATCATTTGGTGAAAGGTGTGATATACTTTCCATTCTTTGAGTAGATGAGCAAGTCTATAATTGGGAACCTTCAAAGAAGTTACAGAGATTCCAAAACTCCAAGAGGAGAAAAGAGTGGTTTAAGGCTTGGGGAAGATTAGTGACTTTTGGAACACTTCAAGGATTTTTCTTTTTGAAAAAGTCATGTCTTGGGTGAGGTGTTATTGACAGAGAAAACAGGCAACTGCAAGATTTACAGGCTGGGTGCACAGTTAAAATTTTATTTTCTCTGGTCACAATAAAAATACAAGGTAATTGTGAAGGTAATAGTGGCTTTGAAAAGGTGAGGTCAGATTCTCATCTGGCCTGTGTGTTTTCCTCTGTGCCAGGGCTGAGCCAGAAGTTTGGGGAATGTTGTGTCAAGTGGTGTCCCATTCCAAGTAAAATATACCAAGTGCCCTGCATTTGCTACTCTGTAACTTTCTGTCATCACCGAAGTCATTAACACAAAGTAACACTTGTTTATACACGGCCTTGTTCTGAAGGCCTTACTCATGTACTTCGATATATTTACTTGCATCCGTGCCAAGGTGTGCAGGAGATGTGGTATTAGGAATTTGCCTCTCGCACACACTTTATAATCCCAGAAATGATAATTGACTCCTACTGTCTGTGGGCCTGGTGGGTGAACATGGTGAATGCTGTAATAGAGAGAAGGCAGTCTGGAAGGGCTGAAATTAATTTATGTTTTAAATATAAAGCAGTATTCTTGTCTGTGGCCCTCATGGCAGCTCTGGTGTCCAGGCTCATGACAAAGGATCTTGTATTAATTGTGAGTGTTTTGCTTGCATACATCCTGGTGCCTGTATAACATGAGGAAGGTTGAAGAAAACGTGATGGAAAACATGAACAGTAGGCTTGTCTCTAATTTTAAGAATAACCAGTGAAATCATCTCTGGTACTGCGTACTCATGGTGTACATGCCTTCAGAAGATTGCATTTTTTGATACCCCTGTACTTTATGTCAACTCATGGTATAAATAAAAAGTGATCAAACCCTAATTTTTCTGTGGTCTTTCTGAAAATTCATACAGAACATTTGGCTAAACCAGTCTCTGATGATGACATCAAGCCTGCTTTGCAATCGCTCTGCCTGGAGGATATCTCCCCTGAGGTTAATCTGCACTTATCTGAAACACAGGTTTCGCTTGTGAACACATCGGGCAGGGCTTTGTGCTGTGCTGATAGATCAGCATGCATAGATCCCATTTCAAAGAACCCCTTATCTGCTCTGATTTATTATTTTGAGTTCTAATAAAGCCTTTCTTCAAAGATAACGTGTCTTTGGTGTCTTCTGGCATATCCACTTAAGGTAAAAAGTTGGATAGCCCAAGCTCACAGTTCAGGCAAATAAGAGGCTGGTTTTTTAAAAGAAAAAATGAGCAATATACTTCATGGGAACACCATATTACCTTTGATTCAGTCATTTTACACTGATGAAGTCCTAAATTATCCTAGATTCTTCAGTTAACAGCAGTAGAGATGAATATGTTCTTATATTTATCAGGAACTAAAATTGTTCTTTTAAGAAGTAAGTGAGCTCTACCACTAATTTTTAATAGTTTTTTTTTTTTTTTTTTTTTTACATTTAACATATAATGGCTCATTCTGGAAGCATTTTTGACTTCTGCTTGGTTTCCAGATACGACTCTAAATTTACAGTTTGACCTCTGGCTCCATGGGCCCTAAGGTTGCTCCATGGGCCCTAAGGTTTCTCAAAGATATTATTTGAGAAGTAAAATATCTTGCAATATTTTTTGCAGGAAAATGAATGAAATTTCATGAAAATCATGTTCAGAATATATAAAGACAACATTTGGATAAGATTTTAAAATGTCAGGTCACCTTTATATTTTACTAGGGGGTTGGGTTTTTTCCATTTGTAATGGCACATTACACAGAATGCTTGAATTTATCTTAAAGTTAAGGAACAATTACTCTTACAAGAAAAACATGCTGTAAAATATTTAAAGAAAACCTGAGGAATCCTCCATTTCAGAATTTATTTTTCTTTAGAAACTAGAGTCGGTATGTCAGTCTCTTCAAGGGTAAATAGGATGCAATTCCTTTATCAGATTCTTTAATTTTTATTATTGTAGATTTCTGCATTGTTTTTTAATGCAAAACAGAAATCTAAAGGACAGCTATTTTCCTCAGTTGTGGTCTATCAATTTGCAAATATCACTGCAAATTTGAAAAGTCACAGACTGCTAACTCATCTTAAAATACTGGGTAACCCCTGTATACAGGGTTTATCTAAGTTTTGACATCAACTAACTTTCTAAATTTTCTGTCTAGTAGCTAAAGAAAGACTGAAAACTAGAGACCCCCACCTCTACTTTTCACACAGTTTTTACCATGCGAAGAAAGACTCTGTTAAAAGTAATTTATAAAAAAATATATACAGGAGCTATATATAGCAGACATGAGTATTAGACTATCATGCTATTCAGATAATCAGACTTGCAGGATCCATGGAGAATGCCTGGGAGTTTTTACTGTCCAGACATTTATCAGCCAAATGGAGAACATTTGCCTCCTGTGCTTCTGGAAAAGGTCTGGTGTCATTCCTTTTTCTACTGATTTGCTACCTTCTTACTCTGCTTTTTTTCTTGGGCTTTTGCATTCTTTCATGTCAGCATTTCTCTTTTAAGTCCTGAAATACCATGAATCTAAACAGTTTTATTTCTGCCTGTCTTTCTACATCCTTTCTCTTGCAAGGTCTTAGCTTGCAGAGTGCATTACAGTTCAACATTTTTTCTCACTAGTGCCAAGCTGGGCTGCACCCAAGTGCACAGTCAAAGTGCATAGGTAGTTGAACACCAACAGCACTGTAGGTTACACACAACACATATCATGTCCCAAAGGCCCAAAGGTCCTCTTCAAATGTCTCTTTACCTGATTAAAGAGGAAGGTAAGATCAGGTAATCTCCTACCTCATGGATCTTTTAAATAGATTACATTAGGAGGGATTAATTCAGGTCTTGATATGACTCCTTTTTTTATTTTCCCATGTGTCAAGTCTCATTGAGAGAAATCCACAGGCCTAGGAAATATAGTCTTAGTAATGCAAACAAGAATATTACAAGTGATGGTATGTGCAAGAGTAAATTAGAGGAGAAATTATAGATATAGCTCCAAATTAAATTCTAACCCATGCTGTGAAAACGTGTTTCCATGTTCCAGGAGAATACGGTTGAAAAAATGGTTGCTTTTCCTTGACTTTAAGATATCATGAGGCATTATGGCCTATAAATGAAATAGGAAATTCATAGAAAGTGTATGTAAAGTGAAGGAAAATGGGCTTTGGAACTCTACGCTCAATACTAACCCTCCTTGTCTCATGAACATTGGACTCAAAAAAATCCAATTTCTAATGGTAATGTAATTGATTTTGAAGCAATCTGCTATGTCATTTGGGAAAACAGCTAATACTTTCCAAATCCTTGTTCAAAGCTCCTTGAATAGACAACATGATAGGGATTAATTGAAAGGTCAGATAGAAAACTAGCAGAGACATACTTAATGGAATGTATCAAAAGTTTTATAGTTTGCTTTCTTTCTGACAGTCAGCAAATTAAGAACATTTCTTGAGAGATAATCAGTTTTTTAGTCTTATGCTTTTAAGATAAATTATATTATTCCTTATTTTGATAAGAAATTAGCAAAACACGTGTTTAAGTCACAAAACAAAAAACAACCTGTTAGCCAAAGTCAACTGTTTTTGTGTTTAAATAATTTCTAGCCTTACTATACCCTTGCTGAGTAAATAGTCTCTATGTTCCTTCAGATTTTCATACAATTTGGAGAACTGGGATATTCTTTTAGGTATCCTCAAATACTTGTGTTTTTTGCACCAAAATTTAGATGCCTGCATTACATGGACTAGACCATGCCTTGTATAATTTTTATGATTCAAAATCTGTTGATTAGTAGTGACTTGGTCCTTCTAAATTAAATGTTTTGATATTGATAATTTCCCAGCATTTAGTAGCAGTCACAAGTATTACTAGTTTGATGGTTCCTTGCTTTTTCATCTGCATGCATTAGATTTAATGACTCCAAGTTTTCATAATTGAGAGTTATTATTTCTATATCAAAAATAGCATATTTGTTACAGTAACATAATTTAAAAACTCACTTTTAGATTATATAAGAAATGTCTGGACAGAAGGAGCAAGCATATCTTTTACTACTTTTTATCTCATTATTGAAGCCTGTCTTTTGTAGAACTTTTTTAGTAATGGAGGCCACATGTAATTACATAAAACATAGATGACTATATTTCATATCATTATTCTAGCTGATCTTTTGTTGTCAATGGAAAGTAACTGGTCCTAGTAGAGACTTCATGAGTAAAATGGTAGGCAAATAACTGCCCTAAATATTATTCCATTTACTAGAAGTATGAACATTTACAGGCAGAACAACTGTTGCTTAAAGTTACATTTTACCATCTACAGGTGCAAGATACATTACAACCTCTTGGAGTGGAGCACTGCAAACAGCAGGTCACTCTCTAACTTCTGGTCTGTGGCTGACCAAGAAACCCATGCAAAGGAAGAACGCTCAGTGGAGATGAGCAAGGGTGATGTGCCCATAAATCTTGGGGAATTAGACTGGATCTAACTGACCACACTGTTGCAAAAAAGCTGACTTCATCTCAACACAAAAATGACCAGAGGTTAACCTTTGCTTTACATAAAAGCCTATGTTAGTCGAGTGGATCAGATGGCAGTGTAAATATTTCTTCCTGAGCTCATTCAAAGTCAGGGTCTCTGCCTCCCAGTGTTATACAGGTCAACATGGGTGAAGGGAATGTGTTGCTCAGCTCAATACAGAGGACAACAACCATCTGATGGAAAAAAAAAAAAAGCAGTGGGTTTGAGCAGGTTGCAACACATGTTACCTCCTTGAAATTGGCGTTGGCAGCATCATGATGGCAAGAATATTACAGAGATTTCTATGTCATATAATAGGAATCGCATTGTGACTGAACTGTAATTTTTTTAAGTGTAACTTATGTTCAGTTCACATAATGTTTTCTGTCTATTTTGTATGACTTGTTAAACCATAAATCCTATGTAATAACAAATATCTTCAAAGAAGTAAATTTGATGTGAAACATTGCACCCTCTATGTGTGGAATATCTAAAAGAACCTGGTCAGTGAAATTCTGAAGCCTGGTATTTCTGATGGTTGATGTTTGACAAGCTCAATGTTCATAAGGCTCTGTGACCTTAATTTATTGATAGGCACACTTAATTTTAATGCCTGTTTGACTAAGAATTTCCTTAGAGTTAATAAATAGAAAAATGCCTAATTAATTAGATTAATGCATACAGAAAGGGAAAGAAATCAGATTTATGTCTAGGCATCTAAACAGCCTCAGCACCTCTCTGTTTTTAGCTACTAATCCTTGATCTCTTCGGTCTATCCTGATTCTGAGCTGCTGTGGTTTTTACATATATAAACATGCATAAATGACAGAAAAGACTAATCAAAACCTTAAAAAATTCTTTGACAGTTACCATTTCAGCTAAGTTTCTACGTGAGGCTTTGTAGTTCTTGTGGGATAAGTTTTGTGAATGAATGTCTTCCTTTGTAAAGCCGTCTCTTTAACACTGAGCTACAGTTATACTCACTGTGTTTTCTTGTGGGAGCAATCTTTCTCACTTCTATGTATACTTTACTTTTACACATGGAAATCTTCATGGAAGATGTATTGTTCAGTTTTACCCTAGAAACAAGACAGATGGAAACAACCATGACTCTCTCCAGGCAGCCTTGTGTTTAACATTTAGGCAAAACAGTATTTTCTCAGTCTTGTAGTTTGAATTGGGAGTTATTAAAAAAGAGAATTATTTCTAAGCCTTACTTCTAGTAGTATAAGTTAATCCATTTCTATGAATAATAAGGCAAAGAATTCATACAAGAGTGTAGTGTATCTTGTTTCTTTATTAAAGGTAGGAGTCTGAATTAAGGTATCAGTCTTCCTACACAGTTCAGAGTACAGAAAATGTGTAACAGAACTAAGAATAAATAAACTGGAAGTGTTTCAAGACATAGTATGGTTATGGTGCAGCACAGTATATATTTATCTCTGGAGATTCTGAATTCAAGCTTCAGGCATTAACATAAATCTTTTTAACGTTTCTGAATAAAACTTTTGAAGTCCTCTGACTTCCTAGCATCTCACTGGATATATTGTCATTAAGTGTGCCATTATAAATGTGATAGAATAACAGACTTCTCAGATTTTTACTATCTTTTTCATGGTTCTCAAAGAATAAAGAAAAATCCCATAACTGAAATGGATTTAGAAGACCTTTGAAATCGCCCATCAAAGCATAAGAATATAAATAGACATTGCAAATTATTTATGTCTATAATATTTATGAATTGTTTAGTTAAAAATCTTAGAAAAATTTCACACAAATTGTTTTGAAGAAATTCTGGCCATTTGATAGACATTTCCAAAAACTGGAGATAAAAAACTAAAAAACTAAAAAGATGAATCAATAACTCAAGTTAAAAAGGGAAAATATAAACAAAACAAACAACCCCGCCCCCCCCCCAGCCAATCAACCAAGAAAAAAAAACAACCACAAAATCACAGGACGCTTCCTAGCGTTATAGGACATGGTTTGACAACCAGCAGTCTTGTGGCCCCAGCCCATGAAAAGTTTTCTGCTGATAATCACTCACATGATTTTTACTCAAATAAGGAGGATGCTCAGCATGCCCAAGCAGGCCCAGAACCCTGAAGGATCTGGATCCTTATATTTATAGGATTCTTAGTGTTTGTTCAACAAATTCAGGCTTGTTTTTTTTTTAATTCACTTACTTTTCCAAAATTGATCACATAAAGAGAATTCGTTTTGCCTCTATTCAGAGAAGTCTTCCAGAATTAAGTAATATTTTCCCTTTAAAACAAAGGAGAGTTCAAAATCACACAGGAAAGTTCAAATAAATCATGTCAGTGGGTGTATGCTATGCTGACTTTCTTCTTGTTCTTCCAGGAAGTGCTATCATTTCTCGAAGGGCTTGGTTATGCTTCACAGCATAACCCTTAGTGAGTGACAACATATTAAAACCATTCCAAAGACATAACGGGAAATTTTGATAAGTTGGGCCAATAATGGACAAAGACCAGCCTCAAGTGGCTTATCATGTATGTTATTATTTAGTGTGGAAGCACATCCTGTGCCTGGTCACAATCACATTTTATTTTGCAGGTGATGACACAGTGGATCAGACAGAAAATACCCCTCTGCTTGAACCATTTCTATCCCTTGTAGCCCTTCCTTCAAGCAGTCATGAGGACAGTGGCATATTCCTCTGAGTGTGGGAGACAGTGCAAGAGTCAGCTGAAGGAATGCCTGAATGTAGGTTTGGGGAAGGTGACAATGATGAGATTCTGCACGACTGTAGCCTTTTTTGTAGATGTCATTTGGAATCAATAGGTGCATTACCATTGGTACTGTTGTGTTTTGATCTCCTTGCCTACTCATGTAAATACACTCTATACCTGTCAGGGAGTGCTGTACCCACTTTAAATGTGTATATTTATATATTGTTGAGAACTTAAAGTAAGTGAAATTCACAATCTTGTGTATCCTGACACATCTAAGACCTGAATCTGACTTTAATTTATTTTTAGCATCCCACACTGGGATGTCATGGACTCTCAACACTGGGTTTAACATGTAAGTGATGTTTAGCAGCTTTGTTTGATGCCTAATCTTAGAAAGAGTTTACACAGTTAACATACCATCAAAACAAAGAAAAGCTTAGGTCTGGACCTATCTGTCCTCTATCTTACTTAGCTACTATATCATCTCATTTTTGTGCCCTAGTTACCTAAGTTTATTCAGGATGAGACTGCATTGTTGATAAAATACTACATACTTCTAATGTTTTGACTTTACTGATCAGGTACATCACATTATTCACCAATCATGATACTCACAGGTATCACCTGTGAGTAAATGATTCTTTCTTCTCTCTCTCTCTCTTTCTTTCTTCTCTCTTTCTTCTCTCTCTTTCTTCTCTCTTTCTTTCTTCTCTATTTCTTTCTTCTCTCCCTCTCTCTTCTCTCTTTCTTTCTTCTCTCTCTTTCTTCTCTCCCTCTCTTTCTTCTCTCTCTTTTTCTTCTCTCCCTCTCTTCTCTCTTTCTTCTCTCTCTTTCTCTCTCTTTCTTTCTTCTCTCTCGCTCTTTCTTTCTTCTCTCTCTCTCTTCTCTTTCTTTCTTCTCTCTTTCTTCTCTCTCTCTTTTTCTTCTCTTTCTTTCTTCTCTTTCTTTCTTTCTTCTCTTTCTTTCTTCTCTTTCTTTCTTTCCTCTCTCTCTTTCTTCTCTCTCTTTCTTTCTTCTCTTTCTTTCTTGTCTTTCTTTCTTTCCTCTCTCTCTCTTTCTTTCTTTCCTCTCTCTCTTTCTTTCTTTCCTCTCTTTTTTCTTTCTTTCCTCTCTCTCTTTCTTTCTTCTCTCTCTTTCTTTCTTCTCTCTCTTTCCTCTCTCTCTTTCTTTCTTTCTTCTCTCTCTTTCTTCTCTCTCTTTCTTTCTTTCTTTCTTCTCTCTCTTTCTTTCTTTCTTTCTAACTATTTTAATTTCTTTTTCTTATTCCATGTGTTATGGACCCTTTTGTTTCATTGTCCAGGCTGGAGGAGTGCTGTTTCCAAACCTAAACTGTGACTTCTCCCTCCGCGTCAGGCGGCTAGCCTTGAAGTCACCTGGCAGCAGGCAAGCCGCCGTGACCCCCAGGCGCTGGATCGGGCACTGCAGTGAGTCCCGCGGGTGCAGCGCGGAGTGCCGCTGGGGACGGAGCCCAGCAGGAGATGGGACGATGTGAAAGAGATGCAGGCGCTGAGCTTTAGAGATCCAGGGTTTATTAGGTGCAGCGGCGTCGGAGCGGGGCGCATGGAGTCGGGGAAGGGTCAGCGAGGAAACCCGGTGCCGCAGGCTCCTAGAGCTCAGAACGCCGAGGGCGGAAGCAACACGGGGTAAAAAGGGATGGAAAGATGGGATGGGTTAACACAGGAGGGCCAATAGGAGCATGAAGGATACAGAACTGGCAGATGAACTGGGGAATAGGGGTGCAAGGGGGGCAGATACAGAACTTTAAAAACCAACAATACCACTGCGGCTAAAGAACTTTCTAGCTATTAACTATAAATGGGATAAAGAGGAGGAGAACTTCAGGAGCCAATACTTCTGATTCCTGAGCAATATTCATGGCGCTAGCCTCAAAGCACGTCGGGGGGATGATTTTCTGTCACCCTAAGCAGAGGTTTCTTCAAACCCAGGGGGGTTTGCTGCTTATTTCAGACTCTAAGCTCACCTGAGGGGATCTCACTGCTACACTAAACACTGTTCTGGTCTGAAATTCAGAGGAAGAAAAAGTTGTTATAGTCCACCCAGCTAGCTGGCTGCTCTGAAACATGGGTTTAAGTATTTGCTTTTCCATATGTATTTTATGCTTTGCAGGGGGTACAGCTAACCTGCTTCCAGTACCTTCAGCAGCTAAACTTAGCATGACATTCCTAGGCTAACAGAAATCTGTGTATTTCACAGATCATACTGGGCATCTGAACATTACATACTTCAGTGCTCAAGTCCCTTTGAAAATGATCCTAATACATTAGTTACTATAAAATTATCAAACTATTTAGTCACTTTGCTCTTTCATGTGGTAAGATGTGTTTTGTGGGTATACTTTCCTAATTTTTTTGTAATTCAACAAAACAGCAAGTTTGCCAGAAGGTTTCTTGTAGCACGTGTAAATAAATAAGAATGGGATTTTTCTGCAGCCTTCATCTCTGACTGTAAAGTTACTACTGATATGACTACTATAAAAACAAATCTATACAATTTACAAATACTTTCCTACATAACTGCATGAAATATATATCCTACCATTTTCAGTACACCTGTTTTCACTTCTACGAAACATTCAAGTATAAAGAGCTATAAAAATAATCTACATCTCAATTAAATGGATAAAATCTTCAAAAGGATACATTAATCAACAAATGATTTGTTCTAACATAAACATGAATATTTCCTTTTAGTTAAGCAAGTAGCTTTGTTCTGCCAGAAATTCACTGACATTTTTACCATACTATTTATTTTAATAGGGAAGTAACTTTCCCTGCTACTTAGGGTCATTATCAGTATTTTACTTTACAAAACTGTTTTCAGAGAAACCTAAGTTCTGTCATAAATGAGCACTTGAGATTAAGATGCAAAAAAAAGACGATATTTGGTTTTGCCTTATTTACATGCTCATTTTGTGTAAGAAGCATGCTTACATTTTGAAGTTTCTACTTAAAAAGAAAAAACTAATAAACTTTGGATTTGCTTTAGTATTTCTGAAATTATGAATCTCTGTAATTTCAATTTTTCTTGTTTCTATCAAATAAGGTGCTTTGCTTCTATAAAATAAGAGCCAACAGCTTCCAATTTACAAATGCTAACAAACCACACAGATATAAGGAAGAAAAATAAAGGGGAAATAATTTCTATTTTGAGTCTACAGGAAGCAGGACTTCAATATAATTTACCCATGCTTTAAGTATATTCCATTTTTCCATTTGGGTAATGGGGTGTTGACCTTGGCTGGTCACCAGGTACCCACCAAGCAGCTCTGTTTCTCACCCACTTCAGTAAGACAGAGGAGAAAATATAATGGAAAGCTCATGGGTTGAGGCGGTGGCAGGAAGAGTGCACTTACCAATTACCATCATGGGCAAAATGGACTCAGGTTGGAGAAATTAATTGAATTTATTGGCAATCAATAGCAGATGGGGATAGTGAGAAATAACAGATCCAAAAGCACCTTCCCCATGCCCATCTTCCTGGACTCAACTGGACTCACAACTCTCCTACCGCCTCCCTCCAAGTGGCACAGGGAGATGAAGACTGAGGGTTACAGTCAGTTCTTAATGTTTTTTCTCTCTGCTGTTTCTTCCTCCTTCCACTCTTTTTCTCCTTCATCATGGGATCACTCCCATGAGGTACAGTCTTTCATTACTTCCTCCAACAGGGAGTGTTCCCAAAGGCTGCAGTCCCTTGGTTTCCTTCTGTTATTAGCCAAGCTTTTTCTCCAGCTTGTACTCCTGCTGAGGTATCTTGAAGAAGGAAAGATAGCTATAAAGCTAAAGGATTCTTTAGAAGACCTCCGCTTAAGCAGGTAGATTAGGGAATAAATGGCAGGCATGGGGTGTTGTTTGGTGTTGGTGCTTTGCTTTGGGGTTTGGGTGTTTTTGTTTGGTTTGTTTTGTTAGGGTTTTTTGGGGCAGTTGGGGGTTTTGTGGAGAATGATTAGTTTTCAATATTGTAGCCTCAGTAAACATTCATCCTGTGGTAGATCTGCACTGACTGTGTGGTCATGCTATGAGCCTGCTACTTTCTAGCTGAGAAGTACAGCAGGATGTGTCCTGATGTGGACAAAACAGCAGTTCTATCAGTTCCCCAGGTTAAAGATCACAGTTCAAGTTCTGGATGAACATTCAATACAGGGGGTTTTTGTTTGTTTTTTTGTTGAAGGAGTCAGACAACTGTGGGAATTAAAAAATAAAGAAGAAGTGAAATAATAAAGCCACAGAGAGAGCTGTAACAAGGGGCTGGCAGTAGAAACCAGATGTCAAAGGAGAACATTGCCAAGAGTAAATAAATAAATATTACATGCAATTTTACTTCAAGCCAAACCATTAAGTTTACTTTACTACGTTTTTTAAATTGTGTCCTATTCAGCTCTTCAGATTCTGACTGCAACAGATTCTTTGCACATGCAATTAGAAAAAGCCTTTTTAAAATGCAACCAGAAACCAGTATCCAAATGAAAAAAAAAAAAAAAAGAAAAGGTAATGGTACTATGAAAGACCTTAGAATAACTGAAATTAAAAATACACACATATTTCATGTTACCAAACCACATCTTTTTTACTAAAAGGAAAAATACAATTAGCTTTTATTGTAAGAACAAATTAAATTAAACTATCTTTCTGAGTTTTGGAAAACGTTTAATGCAAAAGCCATATTTTCTGAGTTTTATTTGTTTCATGTACCTGTTCTTACAGCGTGACAAGTAGGAAGTTACAGGTTCACTAGCTTTCAAAGATTTCTAATGGATCTTGCTGTAATTAGTGTTTATTTTCAGAAGCAATAATTCTGATAGATTTTGCACAGATCACAGGTTAAAAGAGATAAATTATTTATATGATTTTTTAAAGTCAGGCCAGACTTAACACTTGTAAAATAGATGGCAACAACAATAGCAACAACAAAGAGAAGAAAAAAGAAGAAAGAAAGGAGGAAGAAAGAAGAAGGAAAAATGAGCAGCCTAAAACAGTATAGGCATGGGGAATAACAAATTCTTTGCCTTAACTGGAAAAGAAAGGTCCTCAGAGAAACTGCTGAGGCTATATTTATAGCTTGTTCCATGAGCAGACCTGAGCAGATTTCCAAGCTCATGACACAGGTAGTCATTTCTTTCTACATTCACTTTTTGTTCTCAAAGGGAAAGGCAAGGCAGCTGACAAGGTACCCAGTACACAAAGTAAGGAGACAGATGGAGCTCAAGGCTGACTTTGTTCCTTCATTTGTATTTTTAGCTTCACCCTCCCTGCTGAGATGTGATTCTTCTGCCTGAGTAGGTCTGGGTATGTCCCTCAAGTCACAGGGGAACAGACTGGCTGAAGAGCAGGACTGTGGAGCCTGGCTTTTCATTGCAGTATGCAGGCAATTCACTGAGGATGGGTACTGCGGACTTTTTGGGGTCATAATGTCTGAGGAATCTGCCTGCAGCCTTCTTGGGCATATGGAGCCAAAGTCACTGAAAAGATACTCAGGAATTTCAAATCAACCTCTTAACAGAGATGTTCTATACTTGTCCTACTAATACAAATACTACACAGTGGTTCTTATACTACCTGCTAGGCTTCTGTTAGACTCTGAGTGCTTTTTTGGGTGATTTAATGAGTGGAAGAACTCCACTATCTCTTGAGAGGAAACAACATATTGCACTAAGTTCTGCTTTAAGAAATAATTTTTGAATAAATCTTAAATTAAATTTTTAAAAAGACAAAAGATAGAAGAAAATAATTATTTCTGGTATCTTGAGTCATCTCAGTGAGCAGTTTCAAAACTGGCATGTGATCTGTACCTAGGCTGCCAAACAAAATTGTTGTGAATAAAAGTATTCCTTATCAAATTTCACTAACTGTACATGTTTAGAAAGCCTGGTGCTGATGGTTTTTCCAATCTAAAATTTACAATGGGCTACTTGAATATATTTTGGTGTTCAGCTTTTAAAATCTAATTTTAGTTGTCAGTAGTATATAAAGCCAGATCATTGTAACTACTGAGGTGCAACTAAGGCTTAAAAAGATCCGACATTTGAATGAGTGAAACCATTTTACAAATTAAGTATATTATTAAAATTAAGTACTTGGATAGAACAGATAGTCCAACTTTTAGGGGTTTTTTTTTAAGAATGATAATACAATCTTTCTTTCATAGTCTGGATAATTTTTTTTTAATTTATATATGTCATGAATACATAAGACACTGGGACAAAGAAACACAATGAAAATAAAAGCAGAAATTTACTTTTTTGTAAAAGATTTTGACTTAGCAAACTTTTGACCAAGCAGTGATTTTAATAACTCTGAATGAATATGAGAACTAAACTTTTGGAGAAAAAGAAAATGTTTTCACTACGACTTCCAGATAGTGAGTTCTCAGAATAAATAAGATGGGTAGAATATTTCAGGTCTCTCTTGATGAATTCCAACATTTGTATCCACTGTTTGTACTTGACCAGTTGCTACTTCATGGCAAAGGCAAGAAAGCCATTGCCTGGTAACCACTGACTGATACAACCTGCATGCCTTGCAGTAACCCAATATTCTTCAAAATGTTAAAGTTCACACTGAAAAAAGGGATGAAGCTGTATAAGTAACTTTCAGATAGGTAAAATTAACTCAAAAGGTTCAGATGCCTCTGATGTGCAGACTCTTGAGAATGCAGGGTTTTCTCCTATAGCTATTATATTTTGCAAAAATTTCACTGAAAATCATGGTTTCTTATAAAATCAAACTCTAAATCAACTTTTTGTCTTTAACACCCAATTTATCAGATTCCTTCTAAGTTTTGTTGATTTTTTCTGAGAAGAGTCAGCTGAAATTCACAGCCAAGGTATATAAGTTCCTCTTTTACATAGTTTGAATTATAGAGTGTTCTTAAGGAAATGCTTGCCAACATTAAAGTTTCCAAAAGCACCCATAAATTTTTCAGCTATAAAGCAAGGAACTTTGCTTCATGATGAGTACAACTTACTATTTTAATATTATCACTTCATATCTGACCTAATTAAATTCCATCATATAATACTTAAGTTATAGCTGTATAACCCCTCATGTAAAGTGCTAACATAAAATCTATCCTATGAGGTTGATGTTCACTATTACTGTTGGCTGGAAATTTAAACAGAATGTATTTTAAAGAATAATGTCTCAACACAATAGAAACCTTTTTAGTGTTGATTCTGATGACTACTGCTACACAATGGTTTCTTAGTCCTGAGGAATGACAAAATAAGTCTCCAACAGACCTAATCAGAGACATCAGAAGAAGAGAATAAGAAAAACAGGTAGAGTAAGTAAGACTGTAAGGATTCATTTCCTGCTACAAGTGGGGAAAAAATGATCTTTCAACACTGTTTTTTTTTTACAAATTCCTGCAAAAGNAAAAAACAAAAACAAAACCAGATAGCAAAACCATGGAAGCTGTTGACATTCTATTAGTACAATTCACAGCTCCTGTGTAGCAAAGTCTATTAGTAAGATCCAGAATTAAGAGCTTTCTATTAAGTTGGTAACTGGTTAAAACCAGAGGGTGTTTGAGGGGCGCTATAGATACTAATGTTGCTTTTATCTTTAATCAGAAACTGTAAATCTGCAGATTTTCCTGGTAGCCTGGCAATTCTGAAACCAGCGACACCTTCGGTATACAACTGAACTCAGTGCTTCTTGCTGTTTCACTGGAAGCCTCTATTCTTTGAAAGTCTTGGATACGTCCACTGTTCTAAGGATTATGAAGCTGCTGTTCCACCAGAAGCTAGTCAGCACTGGGAGTCCTAATCTGAATGTGAATGTGCTTAGACTTTTCAATAGATTTCCATAACATTTAGCATCATGATAGGGAAAAGCATGCTTCTGACCAGCCCTGACTTCTGTGGCTGAACAACAATTTTCAAGAAAATTAAAGGCAGGTAACATACCACAACATTGAGTCTTGTATTAATCTTCACAAGAAACATTTGAATAAATTTTTGCTTGGAATGAGGATGAAATTCAAAAGTTAGATACAAGGATTATTTTTAACTTGTCCCATTATATCTTATAAGTGCAAGAGAAGATCTTGCTGTAATGAGATTAAATACGTATACATTTCTAGCATCAATATTTGGTTTTCTTAGTTCTGCATTAATATTCAGTTTCATAATGTATCATTTTAATATTTATTTTTCTTTATTTAAAGGTTTAAATAAATAGTGCCTGAAATAGAAATACAAAACTAACACGTACTGTTTCTCTGGATAGTCAATAATAACGTTTAAGCTCTTAAATGCCCTGTGGACTATTATCAGTATGTAAGAAAGCATGAAAGGATAATTTTCGGGAACAAACATTTAATGCTGTAAATTTGAGGAAAATGTGTTTTTCTGTAAATACAGATGAAACAAAGTAAATACCCTGAAAATCACTTCAGTGAAACATGAACTACAAGCAAAACTACTCTAAATATGGAAATAACAATTGAAAATTCTGCTTCAAGTGGTAGGAAAATTGCTGGATGCTGTATACCTCTACACAAAATGTATGACTCAGTTCCCTATCTTCTTTCTTTCACGCATGCATGCACACACACGCTTACTTCTTGTTTCTTAAGGTTTTCTAGGACAGTGTACATAAAACGGACAGCTGTGTATTAACATTTACCATAAATTCTTTCCCAGCATCTCATCATCCGCAAATTGTGGGTTAGGAATCTTCGGGGTGTACTCTGAGATTGTCTCAGTTGGTCAGAGCATGATGCTAATAACACCAAGGTTGTGTGTTCAATCCCTGTATGGAAATTACCTAAGAGCCAGACTTGATGGGTCCTTTCCAACTCAGAATATTCTGCCAATCTGTGAAAATACTGTATTCTTTTATGCAAGAGGCCTGAGTGGATTATTTTTAGTAACTTTCCTGTTACTTTTAATTTCATATACATTTTAAGTATGAAGTCTTCTCTAGCAGTAACTTCAACAACTAAAAAAACTTCTTTTACTCATAATCTACAACATTATTATTATTGTTATTAATGCTGCTACAAATAATCTGCTCTTTTTTCACTCAAAATTCATGATCCCAGAGGCTACAAGAAGATAAAGGTACATTTGTAGAGATGTTCAGATTGGAATTGCCTGTAAAAGAATTTCTTTACAAGTAAATGAAAGACTTCACCTTTCAGGTATGTCAATTTGGCATCTTATGAGCACTAAACTCTACTTAAAAAAACCAAACAAAACAAAATAGTAAATAAAAAAGTGATAAAAGGTGGGTTTGAGTTTTATGCAAGCCATAAAAAGTATCAAAAAAGTACTTAATGCCTATATTTTGTTTGCTCCAATATCCTCAGATTTAGTCCAAACATACTCTTTAATGGTTTTTGTGGGAGGAAAAATCAGCTCTGGTTTATAGCCTTCGCTGCCAACTTTGAGCCTGAAGGAAATTTTTACAGCTGAGTTATAAACTCCTAAATATCAGCATTTATAATGGCAAGGTTGACAGACCTTTAATTTCAACACTAGCCAGTGACAGTATAATAATTTGAATAAGATAATAATTTCACTGAGGTCAAATTCAAGTTTAAAAAATATGCCTGGATCTTGCTAGCCCACAAGTGCACATATATATCCTTAATTGCAACCTCACCTAATTTAAGGCTGCCTAAAAAAATATAATACTTTAATTTTTCAACTATATCATTATTCCCAAATATTTCCATGTCCTGACATTTTCTGGCCAGACTATAGTCAAAATCCTGAATGTGTTTTTTATGTAATCTTGACTGCTTGGTTTTGGATCTCCTGCTATTTATTCTTCTGCTTCCTTTCTGTATAAATAAAGCATATGGAAATTTATTGAGTAATTAAGAGTTATAAAACATGTAAGTCACACACGTATTTAGTCATAAAAACACCCTCTTCTTTACTACATCATGTGGCATAATCTTATTGATGTTACTGCCATTTTTCCTTCTACAGCTCCCACACAACCTTCTAGTTTCCCCCTCATTTCATCACCTCCAGGGTTGCAAGCCTAAAAGCATCTTGGGTGAGGCAATGCCCTGTCTGGCTTTTGGAGAGCTGCAATGCCATTCTGTATGCTGGCAGAATTATCAAATATAGATCTGACTAATAACCTCTAGACCCCTCAGACAGAGACACGTTACCACATTCAAAATTCAAAGAAGCTTTCCTACCTGTCCCTAACCTTATGAAATATTCGTCTCTACAAACAAAATAAAATTTGACACCTCCTTGAGCATCTCTGTGCATTTTTCTGGGGAATAGATGATTTTTGTGAGAGATCCCAGTTTATTCATTAAGAATGACATCTCCGATTATGGACTGCCTTTTTTTTTCCTTTCCCTCTTTCTTCCCCATGGAAACTTTCTTTCTAATTCAAATCTTTCTTTAAAGAGAAGGCATTGTATAGTCATACTAAGTGTGGAAGTTTATTACACCTTTTCAACATACAAAGAGATCAAAAGGCTTTGAAAAGCAGGACTACCTGCTTTTATAACATTATTAAATCATTGTGATTTGATACTTGGAGGAAAATTATCTGATTTGAAAAAGGTAAATTGTAAAGCAACTTCTTAGACAATTGTGTAAACAGTTGTATTTATTGGTATTTTTTAATGTGTTGAGAAGAATTCTTGTTGCTACTTTTTTGTGTTTTTTTAGTTGTAATATATATGAAAAGAACATTCAAGCTCGTCATGAACATTAGTTTAGATAGTTAAGAATAGATCTAGATTTCAACCAAGTCAGATGGAACTAGAAATAATATAATAGAATTTGCTTATGCTGTCATAGACCAGTTGTAAGACAATGAGGCAGCAAAATAAGAATCTGGACTAGAACAAAACTTGAGAATTAGGCTACCTATCTCCCCAAATGTATTCACTGCTGTGGTTGGTAAATAAATATTAGATTCTTTTTCTTTGGGACAGCTGGCTCGAAAGTCTGTAAGATATAAGTGAACGTCTAAGTTTTTCAAACGTACAAACCTTAACAGTTGAAATTGATGGACCTATGTAAATTTAAGACTCTGTGAAATTTCATTTTCAAGGAATTTTTTTTTGTGGTTGATTGTGTTTAAAATTTTTCTACTCATCCAATCACCTGCTGTTGAGAATTGCAAAAAAATTCAATAGGTCCCAAATCCCCAAGCTTCTCTTTTTTTTCTGTTATTCAAGGTAACTGGAAAATTGTGTTGTATAAATAAAAATTAAAAGTCAAAGGAGATTATGAAATAGCAATGACAAAAACTTATCGACTGAAAAATTGTGCTCTGAAACATAAGCCTCTTCTGAATAAACAGGTTAAGGAAATCAGATACTTATGTCTTTGCCTTCGATTCAGGGACAGGTAAAAATATACAGTCAAGCCACTTGAACTTTCAGCACTTTTATTTTTGTAACAGGACTATTTTAAGCATTAAAAAAAAAAAAGCTAATTTGCTTTAACAGATTTTAGGAAGCTTCTATGACGTTATAAATTTGTGGGAGGTGTACGTGCTCTTCTCCTACAGAACAGATACACCTGCTCAGACAATGCATATTTTTAAGATAAAAGAATTGTCAGTAGATAGCAGAATGTAGTTAATGACACAGTTATTATTAGTCGTAAATGAAAAAGCCAATTTGCTTTTCTTTTACCTTTTTGGTTACTACGTTCTCATTTAGAAAATATCTGTTCTGCAGTTTAGTTCCTCTCTTTCCTTCCATCCCTTGTCCATATTTCATTGCGTTTGAACAAAAAACTCCAACCAATCAACCAAACAAAACTCCCAGGTAATCAGATCACAAATATCTACGTGTTCTTATTTGGAACACTTTTTTTATTAGTTTTCTATGATTTCTAGCTGAGAGCTTATCTGTCTAGAAGAATGGAACATGTGACCTGAATTCTTCCTTATCAAGGTCAACTTTTTTCATTACAAAACTATTGAGGGAAGAAAAATTAAAATAAACTATACGCATCTTGCAATTGCTTACACTTATTTATACCTTTAACTGGTGCCAGTGGGATTATTCTATATTGCAAAAATCTTGCAGGAAGGTACATGTACTGAATATAGTATTGGCAAGACTAAATATGAGGAAACAGTGGTCACTTTGCTCATCAAGGAGCAACATTCCTATATCCCTAGCAGATACTGGGCAATTTCTATTGCTGTCAATCTATTACCTTTCAAGTGTATTAAACACACATCTAGGAATGGAAAAGCTAATAATAAAATTTCTACTGAAAACGGCAACTGCATTAAGCAAAAGCCTTCATGACCTTTTTAAACATTTTCCAAAGTACAAGCTTTCTTCTCAATAGGAGAAATAAATATAGATTTTGATCTGAAAATGCTTTAAATATCCTTCTGACTTGCACTGTCTCTGTACCAGTTGTTCATACCTAAGTAACATTTTAAACCACTCACAGCATCTTAGTTTTGAGCACATAGCCCTCAATTTCAATCTAAAATTTTAGTAAATTCATGCTGTTTAATGAAGTTATTTTGTGGCACATAGAACTACATTGGATTCAGTTAATGTAGTCTACAGTGAAATGGAATATTTGTGAATTAATATTCTATTAATAAATGGAAGATGGCAGAGTGGTTTGGAAAGACAAAGATGTCTCCAACATATTCAACTTCAGACAAACTTCATGTACTTAAAGCATAATAGTTTCCATAGTCAGTGTCATGTCAAAGGTGACAGCTTTGGGCTCCACTTACTTTGACTATGCAGCATAAACAATGAAGTAACCTTTGAGAGCTTACTTGGTTAGAATGACCATTTATGATGTTTCCAAAACTGGTCCTGACTTGTAGCTAGGTTCCTCATGTTCTCTGGCAGTGCTTAGGGTCATATACCACTACATGTTGAACAGAAAGGTGAAGGCTAGAAATGAGCATATAAATAAAAATCTAGAGTGAGATGTCTAGTTATTATGAGATATATTATTTACTATTCAGTGCTTGTAAATTTTGTATTTATATTTGTAAGGTGATAAAGACACATCCAGTCTACTTATTAAAGTGCTCTCTGGACTCTTAAATTCAAGTAAGGGTTTTCAGCATCTTTGCTTAGCTCTTCAGATGCACCAGAAGCTAACAGGTAACTCTCTCCAAAATAATTCCTGGCCTATACTCTTTCCCAGTCTGTACACTGATGCTGTCTGACAAATTGCTAGCTGGCCTAAGACAAAACTGTGCCAGCAAGCATGATAGACAATGTTAATCCTTGATTATTCTTATTTTATGATTATGGTTAGTTTATGAGTTTATACATTAGTTTGTTAATTTTTACACAGCTTAAACATAGTTTGTACACTAGTTTATACATCAGTTTATTATTTTATACATAGCTTAACATTGCTGTAGTAATGTTTTTTTTCTGTGTAAGCTGACTTCAGACTCCTAGGAAAACAGATCTTTCATGTTATATTTACTATCTTCTAACAAAACAAGTCTCTGATGTTTAAAGAAAACACTTCAGTCATATTTATTTGGTATATTAAATACATAAGAGCTTCTGATTTACTATTGTTCTATTTTAAATTGAGTGCTGCTTTCATGTAAGAGGCAGTAGGCAAAAACACCTCAAACCAGCTAAAAACTAGAGTCTTGTGGGAACTTCTCTTCCTCTTTTTAATTCTTGGAAAACAGACTCAGGGTTGAACTGTGTAGAAACAACTAATCATGAAGAGTGTTCTGGGAATGCTTCCAGAAGACTTCCTGGCTGTGACCTGCCTCCTATTCAAACTACATGAAAATCTGCTGGGGGCAACCTGAGGTATCTGTGTCATGCACCCTCAAGAGCTTTGGGATGCACAGGGGGAGCAGCTATTCCTGACGGACTTCAAGTCTCAGTACCCAAATAGAAGTATGGGAGTGTTCATCATGTCTCCGCAGCCCAAATATATATGAAAAGTCATATCCTAAGAAAAGCAAATGGAACATTTGTTATATTTTTTTTAACAAAAGGTGAGAAAAACAATTAAGCTTTTTGGGGGGACAAAATAAAATACATTGCAATTAGAAAAGTAAACAGAGGAGTGCATTTCTCTAAATTTCTTGTGAAATCCACTTAGCTTTTTGGAACATGCTTAAAAATAAATAAATAATGAGAAAGAATTCACTACTGATCTGTATGACTATAGATCCAGCTCTAAATATCACTGTTAACCTTTTATTTATATGAAGGTTTGAAAGTTAGACATTTCTACCAAAGTCACTTTTGAATTATTTGGGCTGTCAGCTACAAGCACATGTTCACTTGTATTCACATGAATTCTGCTAGAGATTTAGTACCTGGTGATAGCAGAACATCTCTAGAGCCAAAAAAGGAAAGACTTTTCTTTGCCAAAGTAAATCAGAAAGGGTCATGTCTTCCACTTGTATAAGTTATAGTAACTCCATTAAAGCCAATGGATCTTAAGTATATTTTACAAGCATGGGATTTCATCCAGTTTGTTTCTTCATTTCCTTGAAAAAAGAAACCCATCAAAGTCAAAAGTCAGGAAAGAGAAATTTGCAAATTTATCTTAAAAAAACAATCAAAACAACAACAACAAAAAGTGTAGTATTTCCTTGAATACAAGGCACTTTTACATCAGGTTTGATATGTAATTGAACATAAAATATATGTATTAAATTTACTCTAAAACAGGCATATAACTTGCCCTCTGAAATGTAATCAAAGGAATGAAGTGTGTATTTCAATGAAATATATGATTACTCTTTTCTAATAACTAAAACACATTTTATACATTGTGATTTAGACCTAGGAGGTCTTTTGTTGAGGTTTTGTTCCAAATAATAGACTTTCTCTTTCTCTTTTTCCTTTTTTTTTTTTTTTAATTTGTGTAATGTCATATCTGAAAGCAATTAGTCAATGAAATATTTGCTGTGAAAGTTAAGTAAATATTGTGTTCAAAGGAATGCCTCCCACATAGGCATTCAGAATCAGATGTTGTTTGAGATCAGCATAGTATCAAGATCCCTGATACATGTAGTTATGATTATTTACATGTTACTAGATGTTAATTTACATTTGTAGCTGATCAAAAATTTGATTCATTGTTGCACACCAAACGACAGCCAAACACAGGCATTGCTCAGGTCAGTATATAATTACTCGAGAAAGAATGTAAAAGAAAACAGCCTCTTTCATCTATGGTTGGGACAGTATTGCATGGGTTCATATTGGGACTGTGTCTATTTATAAGAGATCATAAGCAGTCCTGAGATTTGAGAAGCCCAATATGTGTGCTTCCATCACAGCTCTATCTTGTACACCGTGTTTTATTTCACATAATTAATATAATATTTGTATCATGGTGAATTTAGTGCCATACCTTTATAAAAAAAAAATCAGGTTTTAAGCTGATTTTATCAAGATTATGATGAAGCAGTATAAAAAGAGGAAAAAAATATTAACTTGTCTAATATGTAGTGGAAATTTATGCAGCCACAAGCTGTCTGCAATAAATGTTAATTGATTACAATTTATATTTTTGGTCTTCTTCCCAGACACTCCAAGCTATTAATCTGACTTGAACACAGCCAGAATACTGTAACAATTTTTAGTCAGTGAAAGCCTTGAGGGGAATTCAAATCTGTTAGAATAAACGTAATAGCTTTATCCACCTTGAGGCAGGGAGTAAGGCAGACAAGGAAAGGAAACAAAACAAAAGAAAACATAAGAAGACGTATTGTTTATATTTAATGGATTTTAATGAAAGACTGATGAGAATGTATGTTGTGTACTCTGCAGCTAATGTAGAGCCGGATACAACAGTTCTTGTGAATAAAGAGCTGTACATCAAAAAAATGGCTACCTGTGGTAATTATTGAACGTTTTAACATAAGTAGTATTCATATACCGGATTGCAAATTATTTTAAACCCTATTGAGTCAATATCAAATATCCAAATATTCTTCTTGGTTTGAAGTCCTGCATATCTGTAGTAGGCTGGAGATAGCTGAAATAATAAAGTATCTAGTTCTGATCTCATACACTTTCTTTTAAATACACAGTTGTAGAAGGCCATTGGCAATCATGGAATATTATATCAGAGTGATATAAATCTTAGAGTTCTTCCGTCTCATCAGTAATTGTCTCTCCTATTTCTTCAATGGCTTTTAACTGATGATCTATATACTACAGTATCTTTGTCTAAAGTAACTTTTTATGTCTCAAGAATCTCAAAGTTTAAAAAGGCAAACATATACTAATGCTAATAATTATATACCAGTAATATGAATTTATGCAAAGGTTTGGGTTAAGTCTTTTTACTTGTTTGTTGGTTGGTTGGTTTGTTGATTGGCTTCCTTTTCTTTAATTAAGATTTTTATAAATGTTTCCACTCTGAAACAACATGACCAATTCCATCTACTGCATAGTGAAACTAAACGTTACCTTTACCTTCTTCCATTTTGTATATGTAGGTTTATTGCAAGCAGCTATCATTTTATCTATCTCAAACAATTTTTTTCACGCAAATTTATAGTACCTCCTGCACATTTAGCAGCCTGGTCTCTGCTCCTGTGTTCACAGATTTTCAAACAGTAAGCTCAGACCTGCATTTGATACCAACACTCAGCAAAAATCTACTTTCGTTATCTGTACAAAGAAGGAGGATGGGTTATTCTTTCCCATAATCCTGTGAAAGTTATACAGAGGAAAGAGCACTGGTCTTACAAAGTATTCAGGGATGAGGTACAGTTTCCCAGAGGAAATGGTGATGTGCAGCAGCAGTCCCTGGGTGCTTGCTCTGAGATGTTGAGAGGCATTGGCTCCAGCCACAGCAGTCAGGCAACTAAATTTTCCCTGTCAAGTGTGAGGTGAGCAAGACATCCCCAGAGAGGAAACTGAAAGAAAAAAAAGGAAACCTGTTGGTTTTGTTGGCAGGAAACAGATGAAAAACTAGTCTTCTGTTCCTATCAGTCTGACGACTTTTGTTGTAAAGTAGTCCAACATCGATTCCCTTCTTATTCTGAAAATTTTCTCATTTACCTCTTTTACCTCATGAAAGAATGAGTTAATTTGCTCCATATGTACTCTTTGAAGTGTAGTGATCAGGTTGAAAGGCAAATTAAGGGGCTGTTGAGGTCGTCCTACTCTGTAGAGAGAAATGAGAGAATAATTTGAAGGGATGGAGACAGCAAAAACAAACAAGCATTGAGTTTGACAAACAAGATAATTAGAGCATTTTCTTTAGAGAGAGAGCAGTTTGCATTCCCTACAACTCAAGGTCTGACCCATCTCAACTGTTCCCTGGACAAGAGAGGTAACCAACAGCAGCATGGACAGTCAGTAACTGCCTGAGCTCTCCTCAAAATTTCTGGGGACCCTAGAAAGGCATCCAGGTCTTCTGCAGTTTACCATAACAGGGTAATGAGCCATTTCTTATTAGAAAGTCTAAACAAAGTTATTGAGATTTCATTTCAAGATAGGTTTCAAAAAGAACATAATTCTTGTTAAACAGATAAATTGAAAGGGGAGGTGCTGATAGAGAAATTTTGAACATAAACAGTAGAATGAAAACAAAACCAAAACAAACATATGGACTTATAAGCCTTTAACTGAGTAGATAAAGTTCAAATTTTTATAACACAGGCAGGCGTTCTTTTACCTGTTCAACTTGCCAGATGAATTTAAATGTTGTCTCATACACTGCAGATCGGTTGCTTCTATGTGAATGGACTAACTTTGCTTCTAGCACGTGTTGTCCTATTATTAGTGATCACATATACCTATGTTTTTCTAAAGATGCTAAATTGTGACAGTTTTTCTCAACTTTCTTATGATTCCAGTCTATTGATTATTATAAAGGCTGATGTTGAACATAGTTATGCATATTCATGACAATGAGAATGATTTTAAAGAATCTGGAAAAACACATCACAATGAGGTTGCCCACAGAATCATTAAGCATGAATCATCCTTGGGTGCCTACTCAAATGTAATTAGTGGAATGTAATTAGCATCTAATTATAATATCCCATATGAAAAATCCTGGCTGCCTTTTGCCATATTCTAGCCAAAATGGGACCAGAAGCACTGCAAGTCGTAAGGCACTCTTCTTTTGGCCAAAGGAAGACTTCAAAAATATGCTTGCTTACTTTCTTGGATTTAACACTTACTGTTTTCATGTTATTATCTGGGGAATCAACGAGTGTTAACAAGAATCCAAAGTGGTTAAATAAATAACTTCCAGAATAGAGTACAGCCGTATTAATGAGAGTGGCATAAAGTCAGGACCACGCTGCAGGTGTCACTGTGGAGACAGACACCCAGTGTTGTATGGCTGCTTGGCTAAGGGAAACCTTTCCATGACAATAATAACTTAATAACCCGTGTAAATTTTAATAACCATAAAATCAATCTAGTGAGGGCCAAGATATTTAAAGTATAAATAAGAGTTTTCAATGGGTTTGGGCAATTTTATCTAATAAACTAACTATGTTGTTGATTTCTCATGTACTCAGACAAGGTGAAGGAGTAAGAAATTAAGGTAGATTAAAAGAAATAGAAAAGGTGAGAAAATAAACACAGACATGGTGGATAACAACAGATAAAAATACTTCTTTCATTGTTTCCATTAAACTGGATTCTTAAAGAACATGGTTTAATAAATGCTCCCTACACGATATGTAAGAAAACAAAGAACATCCTGCTAAAATGAAAATATTATTATATTCTCAGATAATGAAGAGTTGTTTGTCAGGTTTGGGTGACAAGGTTTTGGCAGTGGGAGAGCTACAAGGGTGGGTTCTGTGAGAAGCTGATAGAAACTTCCTCCATGTCCAGCAGAGCCAATGCCACCCTGCTCCCAGGTAGATCTGCCGCCAGCCAAGGTTGAGCCCATCAGCAATGGTGATGGCACCTCTGAGATGGCAGATTTGAAAAGGGGAAAAAACTTATTGTGCAGAAGCAATTGTGGTCAGAGAAGACTGGAGAATAAGTGAGAGACAGCCCTGCAGACACCAGGGTCAGTGTAGAAGGACAGGGAGGAGGTGCTCCTGGTGCCAAAGCTGAGATTCCTCTGCAGCCGGTCGTATGACCATGGTGAGACAGGACGTGCCCCTGCAGCCCTTGGAGATCCACAGGGGAGCCCATAGTCACTTGCAGCCTCTGAAGGACCCCATGCTGGTACAGGTGAATGCCTCAAGGAGACTGTGACCTTGTGGGAAGCCCATGCTGGGGCAAGGTCCTTGAAAGACCAGTCAACCTGTGGAGAGAGAAGCCTGCTCCTGAGGAGGCTTGCTGGCAGGACTTGTGGTTGCACAGGAACCCACACTGGAGCAGTCTGAAGGACTACTTCCCACAGAAGGGCCCCATGCTGGGGCAGCTCATGAAGAACTACAACCCAGGGGAAGTACTCACACTGGAGAAGTTTGTAGAGGACTGTCTCCTGTGGGAGGGACCCCATACCAGAGCAGGGGAAGCATTAAGTGGCTCTCCCTCTGAGGAGGAAGGAGGGACAGACACAAGATGTTCTCTTTGAGCTGATGAAGGGAGGACATAAAGAATCAGGAATAAAGCTAAGCTGGGAAAAAAGAAAGGGTGGACAAAAGGTTTGGGCTTGCTTCTCATTATCCTACCCTAATTTGAATGACTATAAATGAATTTATTCAAGCTGAGTCTGTTTTGCCTGTGACAGTAACTGGTTAGTGATCACTCCTTGTCCTTATCCCAATCCACAAGTCTTTTTTTGTATTTTCTCTCCCATGTTCAGCTGAGTAAAGGAGTGATATAGTCACTTTGGTGGGCACCTGGTGTCCAGCCAGGCAAACCCACTATAATCCCCTTTCCAGTTACAGGAAAATGAAAATATTTTCCCACAAACCATCAATTAACTGCATGAATGCCTAGTTCCCAATTCCTTGAATCTGGTTTATGGCTTTGATGTTGAGTTCTCATTGATGATGGATTGTGAGGTTCATCTATTTATTTGTTTGTGGGGGGTGGCAGATTTCGTTTGTTACAAGTAGAACACTGAAAAAATGTGAGATCACAATAAAAACATTGAGGTTTAAATTAAACAGTTATAATGAAGTCAACATCATACATACTTTATATTTTATGTAGTTATAAATTTTAAATGGTGTAATTTGGAAAAATGATGGTTTTTCATATATATTTATGAATCAGCATAAATCTGAAGTGTATACACCAACAGCTTAGGTTATCTGTTTCTGAATGAAAGAGGCTACTTCTGTTAGAAGGAGATTTAACAGAATTAGTACCAAAACTCATATAATCTTTCTCAGATTACAATCATAATACGAAAAAATATATTTTTATGCCACCTTCCTGTTTTTTATTTGCTTATACGTTTTAGAATGTTACTAAGTAATTTTAGGAATCAGTATAAATATGTGTGTTTTGTATATTTTCTATTTTCCAATTAAAAGAAAGGGCACTTTTTATGAAAAAGAGAGCCACACTGACTTCTTTGTTATATTTTAAATTGAGTATATTTAACTATGTTTAATTTGCATAGTTAAAATGCTTTGGCTTATTGTGGTAATGAATAACAAAAGACAGCGTAACATACTTCAATTATATTATGTACATGTAATTAAATCAACATTTAGTTGAGTATTTAAATTCAGATTAAAGCTCTTTGTTTTCAAAAGGAATACTTATCTGTCTGTCTGTCTGATAGTAAGCTTTGCCACCTTATGAAAATTTTAGAAAAAAGTGTTTCCTTGTTTTCCAAAACTTTTTTCAGATTATTCCTTTTTTTTTTCTTTTTCTTTGGCTGATATTTTTCTAAATTACCAAGAAGGCACAAAATTAATGTGTGCATCTTTAAGAATATTAGTCACAACCAATCATTCTATATTCTGAAAGCTCACGCAAAAGTAGACATAAGGAACAGGACAAAAGGTACTAAAAAACATGATGCTGTTACAGATATAGTATGGGTATTATTAATGATATATAAACTATTTTTATGTAACCATATGGTTCTAAAGATCTAATTTTAGAAAAATCTCATGTGGTACATAGAAATTGAAGGAAATTATTTTCGTCCATTCATGGTATCCCTGTGAATTACAAAATATTTGTTTTACTTTGTTTACTGAAACTTATATTCAAATATGGAAACTGCCATGGCCTTTGAGGCCTAAAAGGCTATGCAAACCAGAACACTGCAAGCAGAATTTCTTTGTCATTTTAAGTTTTATTGGAACTCTAGTGCTGTGTATTTTACTGACAATCCAGTGAGAAAAATAACTCCTCTCTTAGTTCTCTGTCCAGTGATTCCATTTCAAATCTGTTTGCCAGACTTGAAACTCTTTTCAGAAATGCTTTAACATCTTGATGAAAATTGTGATGCAATTTCTTCAGGCATGGCCAAATTAAGTCTGGGATGGTTCCTCTCCAAAAGTGCATACAGGGTCAAGCCGGATGGTTACTGACACTGAGAGGAGAAAGTTGTTCTGGTTTGAGCCCTAAAGAGCTTATGCAACCATTCAGCATCTGTCAATGTCCTTTGCTGGGGCCCAGATATTTCTGTATCTGCAGTGAAGAGGAATGCTAGTGGTACCAAGGAAATCATAGGGTACTTCTCATATGGGCAGCTGTCCCTGAAAGACTCACAGAGAGAACAAATTAAAAGAGTCCATGGCTAAACAAAGAACTCATGTCCATTACTAAATCAGGAACCTAACTTCTAAGAGGCAACCCATCATGTACCTGGTTGCTATTACAAAGATTTTAATTAGTATTTCTTGAAATAATGTGAAGACCTTTTCTAAATAGGTGTAACATTCTCTATGATTACCCTTCATAACTTCTTCATGTGTGTGTTTGAACAGCTCCAAAATGTCTTTGATTTAGTAGAGAAAGTGCTTGTGTAGCTTGTTTCTTGTGAATCTGAAATAATCTTGTAGATTTTTTTTTGGTTTTTCTCTAGGCTTTGGTGCAAATGATAAATAAATAGCAACTTTCCAATTGCACAGATTAGATATGCTCTGATATAATAGCATTAGCCTGGAAAATAATGTAATTAACATTACATAATGTCAGTATGTTTAAGTAGTACAGCTCCAATCTCCTGTGATTTTTCATTATTAACATTCTGCTAAAATAGTTGTGTCTGAGTGAAAATACTTCTCCATTCAGCAAATGTTTCTCTGCGTTGTCCAAAACGAACAGCTCATAAATAGAACTTCACATCACCATGAACCAGCCATAACCCGAGTTGCTGTGAGCTGTTTGTTATGCCTCAGGGCCTGAAGGAGAATTAAGAAGCTCTGACATGATTCTTCTTTGAGAACTTAAATACCAATTTTTCTCACAGAATGCCATTTTCTCACAGAGATAGCCATTCAGTTCCTTGACCTCTTTGGAGAGTTAAGTCAGAAGACAAATTTCAACAATGCCATCATCTCTATCTTCCTGCCAGCATGGAAAATCACCTCAGCTCTGAAATCCTGACTAAGGTCAAAAGAGAGGAAAGTACTAAACGTTGTCATTGAGCAATTCAGGTGTAATTCCCTTCAGCTACAATATCAACCATGCTGTGTTTTCTGAGGGTGATGTTACAGATCTGATCTATAGATTTCTGAGATCTGTAAAATTCTGAGGACAATTATACAGATCTACAGGGCTCAAAATTCAATTATTGCTATGTCTTGAGTCTTGTGACCCTCCATACACACAAATCACCTGAACACCAGTCAGCATGACAAAGAACTTTGAGGAAAACCAGAGAACAAGAATTATCTGCTAAACCTGCCCTTGGTCTGTGACTCTCCATCTTGAGGTAACCTTTTGAGATGTGTTCATGATCTAGGTTCTGCCTCAGGAGAGACACAGTGAAAAGAGGCTCCTGCCTGGTCCTGAAGAGCTGGAAGTATATAGTCTACACACACTCATAATTGCATTCTTGAATCTGAAATTTTTAAGAATGAGAAGGCAATGATGACAACATAGCCTTTTATCTCTCAGAAAATACTGTTCTGGATTAAATATCTTAAATTGTATTTTCATATTATTAGAACGAATCTCCAAAATATTCAGGTTTTGCCTGAATTGTTAGACATACAGAATGTCTGAAAGAGAGAAGTTACATGAAAATAAGCAGTAATAACAGATTCATATTAAAAAGTTGTACATATTAAAGGAAAATAACTAGCAGAGAAGCATATTATTAGTAATTCACAACACTAAAAGAGAGATTAAAACTAGAATTAGTGTTGACTGAACAGAAAGAAATTTCAAAGATAGAAATTTCTTTGCAAGAAGTTCTTTCATTTCAATTAGTTTGCTAATAAGACACATTAAAATGTTTGCAGAAATAATTTCTAAAAGTGTACCATAACCTTTGAAATTTATAAGGATACTAAGAATAGACAGACACATATCTTATATTTTTGGACAGAAAGAGAAATTTCAATGTGTAATTCAGAAACAGGATAGTAGTATGATGGACTCCTAGTGAAATCCTTAACCACCATAAATTTAAACCACATTATATTAGCTTGTTCCATTTACGCAAGTTGTAAAAAAAATCTATAACTTAATATATTATGAAACAAAAACAGACAGCAAGATAAAAAATTATGTAAAATATGGGCATGAATTTATCCCTTCCTTACTCCAGATTATATGGCTGTTTGAAATGAGAATTTTCTTTTTTACTGTCCTTACGGTAGGCTGCTATTTTTGAACACCTCACTTCCAGGTGGCGCAGGATCTTGCTTAGTTATTTCCCATTTAATAACAAGCTAGTCAAATACATTGACATATGTAGCTCATTACTTCTTTGGGACAAAAACCATTATTCTTCATTTTTATATAATGAGCTTCTAATATTATATATGATATTCGAAGGTCCACACCAGTCTTCAAACGTCAGTGGGCTGCAGTTCAAGTGAAGTAGTTAGGTTGAAGCAGTGATCCTGTGGAAGGCCTGGTCTCCACCTGATGTCCAGCGGCAGCTCTTGTCCTCTGGGAACCCAGTAGACGGGGCTGACTTGTGCAGTTCGAAGCCAGGTTATATCCAGGTGGGAATGCTTGGCGCCTCCCTCCTGGGCAGAGCATCTCACAATAGGATGAGATAATTCCATGAGTCATGCGGTTAGTTCTTGATGGCCCATTGTCTGTTATCAGGGGTGAGTCACAGCAGGAGATAACAGCTAATACCCCACAGCTTGCAGCAATGGAATAATAAATACATCTATATTGCAACTTAGGACCAAACCTTATTGTTTCAACCAAACACCTTTGGATCTGACCTCCTGGCACAGGCAAGGATGTGAGTTCTGCCTCACAGTGTGTGTAAGTGGTGGTTTGATGTAGATCAAGTGCGTGTGTAGATAGCAAACCACCTGATCATCTCCACTTACTGTGTTTTCTTTACATCACACAGAGGTTTTGGATGTACTTAATCTACTCCGGGCACAATAGGGCATGTGCTCTGTGGAACGGGCTGGACTAGAAAAATAGTGAGTACACTATGGATTTGGGGTTTTCTGTACCTGTTATTTTGCTCTATAATCCACCCCATCTGTTTAAAATTTTTAGGGTTTTTTTTTTTTTTTGTAGTAACAATTTGTTAACATTGATGTTAGTCTATCTTGCCTTTTTCTTTTTTCTTTTTTTTTTGTCCAAAGTCAGTGTTATTTAGAGTAGAGCAGTGAACCTTCCCTGTTTTACCCTCTATCTGAATCAGACCTTCCCCCATATGTCAAAAACCCTATTTCTGATTAGACAAAAGAAGGATCGAGTTTCAAATCTGGTACCCCAGAGGACTAGCAGGGATCAGGTGACATTTCTGAGAATATTAGAGGAAGCAGAATGACCTTCCTTTTCTTGGTCTTAAAGTGCATACAACTAGGAAAAAAAAAACCAACAAACCTTAAATTGTTCAAAGTGACTTGGCGTTTAGTAGGTCTGCACCTTGGGGTTTCTGAGCCCCATTGAAATTGGTCTCTGTCTTCTCATAAAGCAAATTAACACACAATTAATTGAATCATTCTGAACTTGCTATTTCATAAGCATAATTTTGATTTTTATTGGTCTTTGGGTTTACAGTGTGTTTTGAAGGAAAAAACAAGTGTCTTTTCTGCCAACGTTAATACGCCTTTGAAGAAATCTCATGAGAATAAATAGAGCATGAAGAAATCTCATGAGCATAAATAGAAGAATGGCATATCAGTATACTTGTACTCAGAAGAAAAGATGAAATGTTGCATAGATCTAGAGAGTATTTTCAGCTGAAATTGTAAATTTGTTTTCCCGATTATTTACTGATCTCTCCATATTTTCCAGGTTTAAAATGGTATTTTAAGGTAAGGCAGAGCTAGTGGAAAATGCCCAGAGAAATCAATGATAACGATATATGTGAACATGCGGGAGAGCTCATAGAAGTTTAACTATCCCTATGCTCAGGCTTGCTCTTTTTTGTCTAGACAAAACTTAATTTCAATATATTCAAAATTCCTCTACAAATTAGTAAACACCAAGAACTATAAAGGCAAGAATTCTTTTAAATGCAGCTCAAAAATCAATAAATGTGATTGAGAAATTTAAAGATTTGACTACACTGGCTGTCATGGCATAACATCACACTTGCATGCAGCAAGGGAAACCCATTAAATGAAAGCTCAAGTGTAACAATTTGACTAATTAATATGCTTTGTGCTGTTATTTTTCTTATTTGGGCATATATATCAAATTATGATTTGGTAAATACATAGTATTTTGTTTTCCTTATTAATTTTTTTAAAGTATTATTACTGGGGAGTAATAGGTAGCAAATAAGCAAAAAATTATTAACAGAAATTGTGCATAATTTGAAACTATTTTTATCTAAGTGACATAATTCTGTTCCTTTTTCTTCTGTTTTCTTTGTTATACAGTGTTGGAGCAATATGACTCTTACTAGTAAATTGTACTGTTTATTAGTGTTATTCCAGGTGGTGAATGAAGCCCTGCACACACAAACAAAAGAACAGCTGACATTGCTAACATTCACTGCTAACAGTAACATTTAGGAAATTAATATTTCTCTTCCTTTTGTTTCTTTGCCCTGCCTTTTGCTATTTCTCTCACATCCCTAGCACTGACCTGATTGCCACTGTAGAAAAAGCAATTAGCTCCCAATTGGTCCACTGTTAGTTGTTGAATTATACATCTTTTAAAATAAAACTTTCAAAAAAATTGGCAATTATTTCACCTAATAATCAGTTTCTTCTTAAATGAAAATGACTCCTGCATTTTGTGAGACTTTCAAATCAGTTTTCAGCATTTGTTTGCTGCAGCTACAAAGCTCTTTAATGTCTTGGGTTCTGCCACAACTTACTGGCAAAGGCTTCTGTCCAGTTCAGTGGTACTATTTCCAGTACAATCTGTACTTCCTGCAATTTTTCTGCCAGGTTTCTGTCTAGGTAAGCAATATTCATCTTTGACTTGATTCATCTCTACTAAATATAATTAAACCTTGGACAACAAAAATACTAAGCTTGACCCCACCCATATTAGTTACAGAAGGTTATTTTCCTAGTGCAGCATAAAGCCAGGACCTATGGACCCCTGTGAATACTGTTGCATTTTCAAAAAGAACTCTCTAAATTTATGCTCTTCTATAGTTTTCCAGTAAGTTGATCACAAAAGTTAGTGCTTGTATGACTGTGGTCAATAAAAGCAGGTAAAAGCTTGTAGTACTTGGATTAATGTAAACCTAAAGCTGAGAAAAAAATAAAAAAACAACAAAAAATCCCCCAACCAAACAAAAAACCCCAACCAACCAAACAAAAAACCCCAACCAACCAACCAGCCAAAAAACCCTGCAAAAACAAAAACCAAAACGAAAAAACCCTCAAAAACCAAAAAACAAATCACAAAAAACTCAACTCAAACGAAACATAAACCAAAAACAACCACCAAAAAACCCAAACCAAACAACAACAACCACAAAAACCCAAAGCCCCACAAACAAGCAAACAAATAAACAATATACCAAAGAAACCCCAAAACTTCCAGGGATGAAAAACTGTAGGAGACAATACTAAAATGAATAATTTTATCCAAACTAACAAGGCTGTATAAAACCCTAATAAATGTCAAACAGCTCTAACACTCCCAACTTGCAAATGCCTAAAAAGACTCCTCTCTTCTTATTTTGTGGCAAAAGAATTCACTTCACAGCTGTGGTCTATTACCTTAGAGACCATGCTAACAGTTGGGATACAATAAACCTCTGGTGATAAAGGGTGCAAGTGTTATCACATCTAACTATAGTAGTGTGAATGGTCCAACTATAATAGAGCAAATGACCTGACAACTCCTACCCACTGAGCATTGTCACCCATCACCACTTCACCAGCAGCAGACCAAAGGACAAGAAAATTCTCATTCTGCATACAGTGCCCCTTGGGAAAAGCACAGTCCTATTAATTTACTGGTGGCAGTGAGAGAACAGTTGTCAAAGTGTCTGGAAGCAGACCAGCAGACTGTTGACTTAATTATGCCAGACAACAGAGCCAACATTTTAAAGCTGTGAAAAAAGGCAATTTTTCACACTTCACCTTCCCTCATTTTTTGTTCTGATAGCCAGACTTAAACAGTTTTAGTAATTGAAAATATTAAATACAGAAATTATTTCTGTGTCTCTTCCAAATGTAAAACAAAATAAACCCTCACAGGTAGAACTAGGTCAGTAAATAGCAACTGTAATGTTAGGATTCAGTTGGAATACATAATGCTGATGATCAAACAATTATTTCGTAATAAGTTTAAAGAAATAATGTACATGATCTATTTTTTATATCCCACCTGCTGAGTGTTGCAGGCATGTAGCCACAGTCTGATAGATGCTAAGTAGAAAATAAAATGCTCACATATTTTGATCTCATACATCTGGATTTTTCAGTCTTTTTGGTAAACTTATGCAAATTTTCAATTTTAACTTCTAATGCATGCTCTTAAGTTTATTTATAAGGGCTGAGAAGTTCATCTTTCCCTCCATAACTGGGTCAAAGAAAGGTTGCTTCTGTTTTTAAGTGTCTTCTTCTCAAAGGGCTATGTTACCAGACCAGATTTCAGATTTGTCTGTAACTGGCCTCAGAATTTTTTTCCTGCATAATGATACATAATTTACGTACAATAATAATAAAAATTTCCAGTATTATATTTTTCTGACTAAATAATTTATAAAGCTCATCAACTGAACTATAATATACATTTATATCATACTTTCCATCAGTATGTCTCATTTTTATTACAAAATATGTATCAAGATCTCAGTGCCACAGATGGGAAAATAAAATTAGTACCAGTCTTGTGACCTATTCTGGTTCAAAAAAGCTATAATAGCCTATGCATAAATCCATCTGCAAGTCATTTTGATCTGATATTTTGCTGATGAGAGGTAAACATGCACTGTATAAGTTATTTAAACTGTTTCATAATATATGTACCACTTTCCTGAAGCCTGATTCAAATCAGATTTTTCATGTACACAATCACAGTAATGATTTTTACCCATTGACAGAAGGAAGTCTTTGTTTAAATTTAGCTATTTTCAAGATTCCTTGACTTTGTGAAAGCTGTTGGCTTGGGTTCAGAACACTTCCAATACAAATTCAACAACTCAACCAAACAGTGTCTTGTTTTTCAGGGTTTCTTCAGCTACAATCAATATTTTGATGTATTGGCATTTAAAATTCATGTTTAATGATTTAATACCTAAGGATGGAAACAGTGAAAGACTACTCTGTCAAAGATGGAGGTGCAGACCATAATTTGTCTGATTATGGCTTTGTTGATTCTAGCTAAGGCTGGCAGGAAATTTCATTTTAAAGGGTGCATTTCGTTCCCTTTAGAAGCAAGAGGGAAATGAATCACCAGTGGACAGCATTTTCACTATGCCGACTTCTGCTTACAAATAACCTATCTCATGCAACTCCTAACTCTGTGATCTTGAAACTAAAATAATGCTTTTTCAATCATTTTAGTTCAGAGTTGGCACCCAAAAGCACAACACAGCCAAATCACAGATATCTTTATAAAGGTACAGTGAAAAGTGTTTATTTATGTCCAGTTCTTCTCAGCAAGGATTTCTGAATAAGTCAAGAGAGATAGAGAGAAATGAGACCTAGAAACTAGTAGAATTTGAATTTACATGGCATTGTAGATGTCGTTCAGATGTTGTTCACCTGGACTTGAGGCAACCAGGCTATTCAAGCTACTGTGGAATTGAAACACATGATTCAGTACTCTTTAGCATTTCTTCCTGAATATTTGCTCTCTCCTCCGAGTCTTAAACATTACCTTTGAAAAGATATTATCAAATCACCATGGTTCCCTGAACCCTACTCTAACCACATTTCATTTTAAAATGGATAGGAAATGTTATAAAAATATTTGAAGCACCAGATCTTACTGGGCTTTAAAAGGATCTATAAGAGATTTTAGTCTGCATAAAATCTGAAAACAAATAAAATACTTCTGTTGACTAGTATAGTTATTAATTCTCCTTGGGGAAAATGTCTGTCCTTGAATAAGCAGCTTTGATTTCTTCCAGAGCACTGTTTTTTTTGTGACCCACCATGTGTTTAAAGCATAGTGTCTCTTGCCATGGAATTCATTTCCCTGTTGGATCAAGCACAAGAAGAAAGCTTAATTTAAATGCATAGACCTGAAATCTAGTAAAATGCTAGATGGGATACAATTGGGGCACAAAAATATCTAAAGGACTAAGAAATTTTCTTGGAATAGGAAAAAATACACAAAACCAAATTCTTCCAAAACCTCTTCTGAGAAAAGTTAGTAAGTAATCCATTTGCATTGAGAAATCCTCTTTCATGTAAGTTTGAGACATGAGTGTTGACGCTGTAGCTTTCTGGTTTCTTTTTCCCTCACAAAATTCTAAGATAAAGCTGTGGTGAATATCTACCTATTACTCTTCTAAAGAAAGCCAAAACAAGTACAAAAAGACAAAGTTGCATTTCATAAGTAAAATGCAAAAACACAGCCTCTATCTCGCACCTCCACCTCATGGATGGCCACACAAATGCCATGATCAAGATATGAGAGTTTAACAACAGAGCTTCATCATGGTTTTTGGTGTTTTTTTCCTGGAAAAAGTTACACTGCAACTATATACTTTCAAAACAAGAATTTTAAGACTTGAAATTTCAAGTCATTATTCGTAAAATATTATTTGGTTTGCATACCTCTATGGATGCACAGATAACTGGGAAATAATATGAATTAGGAAAAAAAATAGTCAGGTTGCACTGGGGTAGGTATCAAGAAATACAATAAAATTTCAGTAATTTAATAAATGAAATAATAAAGGCTAATATTTATCTCTAATGAAGCTTGCAATTATTTCTAATGGATGAAAAATAGAATGAAGAAGGGAATACTGTGTATTTGAAAATAATATAAGTGAATTACATTTGATCTATGACTTGAGGTTCCTGGAAAGCTGCAGGCAGATGTAAAAGCTGGACATTATGGTACCTATTAAGATGAATGTTAGGATTTTTACTTAAATAAGTTACAGGGTGGAAAATAACAAAAACACTTAAAGAAACTTCATAAAAAATGATAAAATATATTTGATTGCAATTATAAAGAAGTGGAGTTATTAAAAATTATTCTTGCTTGCATAGTTTTGCCTTACATTTGTTTTAATCATATCTCCAGTCTTAAATAAATATATTTTTGGGGTTCACTGCTTGTTTGGTTTCTTTTATTGAGTGTCTATATTACCACAGAGATAGATAATTTTCTTTCTTTTTTCCACCTCCACATGATTTTAACAAGAGAAAAACTTTCCAGTCAGTCTTTTGTTGTTTTGTCAGCTCCCATCCAGATTATAAAGGTGTCATTCTGTTGTCCCTGTGTAGCATGAGGCTGTAAGTAAGCATCAGTCAGTACTTTCCTCTCCATAGTGGAATTCCTTCCCACAAGAAGGTCTGGCACAGAGATTAGGCAGCACCTACATTTGTTTAACTGTGTTCTGAGGACTTGGAGAAGTTCTATATGTTTTATAAACCTAGTAATGTCTGTCTACACAGGAAGGAACATCACGGAGAAACCATCTGACATCTGTCCTCCAAAAATTGTTGTGCATCATTCAGAATGTTATTTTTGCTTTTTAAAGCATGTCATGTTTAGTTGCTGTACATTTACAAGTCTCTCTTTCCTGTTGCCTGTGCTCAGGCAACCTGGGAAAACCAGAGAACTATGATGTTGATGCTGGCAGTACCTGATATAGCCTGTAGAGCACAAGAAATAGCAATTGGGCATTCATGGGCATGGTTATGCTTTCTAGAAGTGTGCAGTACAGGATTAGGAGATAAGCAGAAAGGGTTTAGAGCACCACACTCAAGCTGGAGGATTCTTTAGAACCTAGACACATAAATTTGACACATATAAATAATTTAATCTGTTCTTAAGCTCCTTTTGTATGGTCTGATCATTGCCCATGAGGCTGAGCATTTGTTTTTTGCAAAGAGCAGCGGGATGCTTTAAAAAAATTTATGCCCCCTATTTTTCTGAGACATGAGTGATAGGAGGTTAATTTGAGTCTGTCCAGTCTGTTCTAGTTTTTGAGAGCTGCTTTCATAATGGCATTAGAAACACACAATATGAACTCTCATAAAACTAACAGAAAACCCCAAACAAAACAAAACTAAAAAAATAAACTTTACATTCCAAATGTTCTGGCACTATAATACAATTTAATTCCCCAATTATATAGTGTTCATTTATCTTATTTCTCCATTTCTTTCTGTCAGACACATTGGTAGCATGTCCTGAGGTTTTGCTTTCAAAATTTTAAGCACTGGAACATAGTGATATTTGTGATTTTTACAGCTCACTTCCTAGAGTAACAGTTAAAGGCCAGGATAGAGCAAGGCAGCTGAGTTAGTTCCAGATATGTGGGCAACTGGATCAAGCCCTATTTGACATAGAGATGCCAACACTACAAATACATAAACCTGTCTGAGTCTGTATCTGAATGTGGCTCCGTGTTGCTAAAGCTGCAGCTGACATACACAGTGTGATACTGAATGGACTCTGAAGAAACAGGATTGTTTTTCAAGGACAAAATCTGTGACCAGCTTATGCGTTGATACTCGAAATAAATACCTACTTCATTGCTTATGGTAAATTATTCTGAAGACTATTGCAATGGGAATAACATATGTCTAAGTGTTTGAAACATTTGTTGAACTTTATAAGATGATATTCATCACATTCAGCTGTACTCTCTAAAACAAGCAATGGAAAAGTCATTGTGAAAACAGTGTGATTTGCTTTTGAGGCCAAAGGTCACCAAAGGACCATCTGATTTGTTACAGAAAGAAAGGGAAAATCCAGAAAGACCTATAAAATAGAAAAGAAAATGGCACAATGAAAGAATTGAAAGAGACAGAAGATGTTTCTTCTGAATTCTGTTCAGTTTTTGATGTCTCTGAAGCTAGTACCCAATTATGTGAAGAAATGAGGGGCGATTGCTTGCTTTGTGGAAATGGTAGAAATAAATAGTGGGAAACTATGATGGATTGGTCTAGTAGATTACATTAAATCTACAGCCTGCTGGAAAAGGGTTTAGAACTGTAGGAAGCTTGCCAAGACCATGGCAAGATCTTCAGGTGAGTGAATATAAAGTGATATAGGTTCTGGCAGCTGACAAGAACTAACAGCTGTTCTGCAATCTGACAAATTGGCATTTCAAAATGTTTTAGTGTCAGAGATCTTCTACAGAGATCTTCAAACAGGCTGAACTGTCATCTTGAAAACTCAAAATCAGCATCAGGGTCAACAGGATTTGAGTGGAAAGTATGGAAAATCATGGAAAATAATTTAGAAGGCAAGCCTGCAAGATATTTGCTTTAGCTGCTATTCTCAGAAATTAACAAATCGATGTTGTCAACATGAAATGTCAAATGGAAAATGGTCAACTGTGACACAGTACAGAACAAAATTATTCTGATTCTTACTGATACAGAAAACTTACAGAAAACAAACTGATTTCAAATCTTCTCAGCTCAAAAAACTTTTTCAAAATAGCACTCATCTTTTTCTGACAAAGAAAAAGAAAAAATGGATTATTTATATATTCATTTGCAAGGGTTGCTGTTGAGGAGAGATAAAAACTATACTGAAGCACTGAAAGATTCAAAAATACCAAGGCATGAGCTGTACCAATTGGCTCCAGTTATCTTGTCCATGCCAGCAATTCTGCAGAGTGTTGAATTGGCATTTTCAGGTTTTCTCACTCCAAAGGTTCAATATGAAGGAGGTAAGCTTGAATTATGTAATGTTATTGAAACTAACAAATTTTAGAAATTTGTAATATCCTTAGTAAACTGTAATATAAAACTACTGCCATATACATCCACTTCTAGACATACTGCATAAAATATGTTCATGCAAGTGTTAATATTGATAATTCCTGTTACTTATCTTTTGATTTAACTAGTTCTCATGCTTATGAGCCATGAGTGTCTATTTTCCTTTCTTTTTCTGTTTTTTTTATTGTTTTTCTTTTATTGTTTTATTGTGGTTTCCTTTTGCATTTATTTTTTCTTATTCCATCTGTGATTTCTGATCTTTTATGTAGTAAATACTACTCTTTTAATATTTAACATACTCTTCATTCCCTTACATAGCCATGCTCTTATTTGAGCTTCAATCTTATGATAGAACAGTCTCAACATATATGACGTGTAAGATTCTTATTATAAGTGCTAGATACAGAAATGTTCTTGATACAAACTCAGCCTCTACCAATATCTCAAATATATTTCTTTCTGTCAGTGTGAAGCACTTAAAAACTATGCGGATGAACTCAGCTTGATATTGAATAGCTCTTGATCTAAACCAGGAAAGCTCTAGCTACAGCTGAACCTAAACATGAATTCAACTTGAAAACAAGCAAACAGGCAAAAAACCACCAATCTCTTCAACTTTTATTATAGTAATTCATAACTTTTCCTCTAAATATGCGTGTATCTAATAATAATAATAATAATAATAATAAAAGCATTGCAATTAAACACCAATTTCAGTGAATGAATGTGTAAATTACTTATATGTATACAATGTGAGATTAAAAAATTTTTTGTTTTACTGTCAATTTAATATTTTTCAGGTAAATTTTTTTATCGACTGTGTCTCTTAGATGGTGATTTCATGGGGTTAAATATACATCACTTTGAACAGCCTTGCTCCTAGACTAGTTTTTCAAGAGTAATAAATGGAAGGTATTACTGAGTTAACAGACAATATTATTTAACAACAAATTCAGTTACTTAAAGCAATCAGTATGTCTGGGACTATGTTGCTTCTTTTCATGAGTTTAGATTTATCTCACATAATATTTATTACACCTGCTGTCTATTTGCAACAATTTAATGCTTGTGAAAAAAGAGCTTGCTTCAAATATTTGAAATCTGTAGCTATCTCTTACAGTGATCTTAACTTGCAATAATTTTCAAATTAAAAAATGTAAACAAATTACCCACATTAACATGGAAAGAGTAGCAAAGGAAACCCAAACATATGCATGCAGAAGCACATGCAAGTTAATGGCTGGATTGCTGGTAGCATTTTTAGATTTGCAATTTTCCCAGTAAATGCAAAATCCTCATTAACTGTTTTTATCATAGAATTAATTGCTTTCCAGCTACTGGCATAAATGAACGAGTCTGTTTTAAGAAATAAAATTATTACTTAAAAATGGAATTCACTATGGAATTGGAATTGCTGATCAAATTTCATACAACATTTAAAATATCCCATAAACGTTAAGGGATCCCTTCCCATGCTGCTCTGTCAGCATCTACTTTATCATAATTTACAAGGAGAATTGCAAATGTCTCCAATATTTGGATAAATGAGGGTATTTGATGGTTGCCCTTATTCCCTAGTTCATGTCACAGAAAGCAGACAGTCCCCCTTCCCCAGTGTAATTGTTACTTTCATGGGCAGACCAAATGTGTGGGAAAAGTTCAGGTTTGAGCAGAGCAAACTTTTAAGGACGTAGTTTGGTATTACACAGTTGAGTGACAAGTAAAATACACAGACCTTTTTCTTTTTAAACACCTATGGACCGATTTTTATTTTTGTTTTTGAGTTCACGGTTCTAAGACATTAATTGATAGATCTGGATGAGCAGGTTTCAGGCAACAAACAGGCAAGCAAGAAGTTATGAACGACCTCATATGTGTGGTAAGTCGATCACAAGCTTCTGTGGTGTGCAAAGTAATTATTAGCTAAAAGTGAGAGAAAGATCAGTTACACACTTTATTTTCACGTTGGAGATCTCAGCAACCCTATGGCTTCCCATTTGTTAAAGAAAGCTGATTCTTATTGTCTCTGATACAGGACACTAAAATAATGAAAAAAGAATTGGCATTTCTTCTAAAACATACCAAGCTCATTCACTCCTTTCCTTTCTATAAACACATCTATACACCCACTGTTTCTGGGAAGTATTCCAGCTACAGTGAATTCAAAGTGAGGAATATACACAGTTGGGTGGCTTGTAAGGTGGTTGGCTAAAGATTAAGCAGAGAAAGAAAGAAAAAGAAACAGAAAAGGAAAGTCAAAAGAAGGCAGAAAAAGCAAGGAAGCCCTCAAAAAGAATGGGGGTCATGTTTTAATTCAAGAGATTAGAGTAAATACTGCTGACAGAAGTGAAAAGGTGGGTTTGGAGAAAATAAAAAAGAGAAAGAGTTGTAAAAACAGGAATAAATTTGAAATAAACATGGAACACGATGCATATAGGTGAAAACTGTCCCTTTATAGCTATTTTAGCTATTTTTCTCAATTAATGTTTTTGGTTTGTATTTTCCTTTGGTTACTTTTTTTTTTTTTTTTTAACTTCTGACTGAAGTTTCTAGGATTGTTCCTTAGGATATTATGGACTTCATAGGTATGACTCAGTACTGTAACTGTGAGCTGACTCTGAATCATTCTCCCCAGTAATGTAGACAATCTTCTCCATGCATCCTTCTGGAAAGTTTTTGCCTCTGCAATATCACTTTCTCCATTCCCCTGAAATTTTTGAAATATGCAAAACTCCAGAGTATTTTTATAAAATAGTTAGATATAGATAGATGATATAGATATAGATAGATATAGATATAGATATAGATGATATAGATATAGATATAGATGACACATAATTAAAAAGAATATTCACAAATTCTCCAAAGAACTTAAAAGCGTTCTTAAGATTCTTTGTGAAACTTCCCAGCAAAGCAGCTAGCAAAACTGGACTGGGTTTCTAAGTGTTCAAATGTGCAGAAAAATTGTTGGACTTCTAGACATCTTGCATCCAGTGATACTGTATCTAGTGATATTGTACCTAGTTCTAATGGCTTGAATGTGCATGAGAACACTTTGCTGTCAATGATTGACCATTCAGTCATATCAGTCTTAGAATAATAGTGAAGAACAGGTGTCATGTCTGCTGAATATTCATTTAAGGGTGTCTGTTTTACATGAAAAGGAAACACTTCTGATTGAAAAAAAGATTCATAGTATTATCGCATCTTAATAATTTCATGAAAAGAAGATACAAATTTACTAGTTAGCAGGTAAAGTAAAGAAGAAACATCCAAGAAGTCCCATCTAACCAGAGCTGGTTGCTCGAATAAATTTTTTCTGGTCTTTTTATAGGTATGTCTTTCATTTGAATGTTGTCATGTGCCACACAAGTAGTGCTATCATTATGGAAAAGCTGGTGCATCTGTTCTGTCAGGATTTTGCTCCATTTGCTGCAAGTGTCTAACCCATATCATCTGTCTAGTAGGTGGAAGCTTTAGAAATCCCTTAGAAAAACCAAAAGATTTTGTATGAGCTTTTTCTCAGCTTTTTTGCAGTGCTAGTGATGCCTAAAAATGCTCGTAAGAAAAATTGAGCCGCAGACACGCAGTATAGGAAAAGGGTATTACCTTTTTAATAGAAACAGGATCTCAGATGCACACTGACGACCAAGAGAGAGAGAGGTCTCCCCGTATACAATTTTATGGACTCTTTAGATTAGCATACCTATCTAAAATTCTCCAATGAGAAGTCTAACAAATGAAGTAATTGCCCCCTTGTTAAAATTACCTCCCCCCAAAACGGTTACAACTTAGTTTACGAAAACATGTCCCAGTGATGTGACTCTTTTCAAGGTTGGTGCCTCATGCTCTTGAGATTGTGGAGATTGTTTCATCTTCCCCAAAGAATTCGGAGTGAGGCAAAGGTACAAGAGTTATAAACATGTAGAGTTAAGATACAGAGAGTAAAAGTACAGGAATGGGGAAGGGTATAAAAGGATATAAAAGAATATAAAAGTATAATTAAAAAAGGACAAAAAACCCATTAGGCATCACTAGGGGTAAAAAAATTAGTTACTGGGATTATCTGAAGCAATCTGTCATCTGATCCAGTGGGAAAACAATACAAATTGCCACGTTGTTTTTAATATTTAGGTGTAGCAGTGTGGGTATCAGTGGTTCTGCTCTTTCCCCTGCCCCTTCTCCCTGTGTGGCTTGCATTACAGAAGTTTCTCCTTTGTTCTCCTTAGCTCTGTATGTTGTTGGTTCTTTTGAATTATGTACCCTCCCCTATCAGAAGTCTACTGGTGTGTACCCCTGTTCTTCTCCCCTCAGACTTTCCTGGGTTGGCTCTCCAGAGCTAACCCCCTCCCCTTTTCCCTTCCCTTATAATCCCCTGCCACCGTGTGCTTGGGGTCGCAGTCTATGGGCTTTCAGCCCCTCCACCCATTCCCTCTTCTCCGCCCCCTTTGCCGCCCCTGGACCCTCACCCGAAGATCCTAATAGATTCCCTGGAAGACCACAGACTGCGTCCCTACATTTCTTCGTCCCATCTCGTTTCCCCCTGAGCTTCTGTCCCCCTGAGCTCCACGCTGCCCCTGTGTGCTCCCCAGCCCTGGCGCAGCCCAGCGCGCATCATGGCGCAGCCGACTGCCTTTTGGTGCAGCGTTGGGGCTTTCAGCTGCTTTTCAGGGACGCAACGCCGCATTTAGGTAGTGGAAGGAATGGCAGAAGTAGAAAATTTAGGTCTGAACTGATTATTTGAGATTAATCAAATTATGAGAGAGACACTGATACATTACATTGCAGTGTACCTCAAGTTTGGGTATTAGGTATGCACATATATACTATGAATAAGATGCTTTCAAAGTCAAAAGTCATACACAAATTTATATGTCTGCAGAAGATAGAATTAACATGGTTTTAAATCCATGATCAGTCACAGGTATAAGCTCTTAGTAACTTCCTTGACATTGGGTGAAAGGCAATGTGTCTCTGCAGTGTAACAAAAATCTCTTTATGTCTGTTTTCAGGGTTGTGAAAAATATTTTTGAGGATCTTACAAACTATGTTATTGCTAAGAAAACATGGCCATGAAGCTAGACATTTTGAAAATGTGGAGATTTTTTAACGTAAAGATGGTATCAGTAAATAGCAAGAAAGTGCACATTAAAGCAATCTGAAGTAGTGCACATTAAAGAGCTCCCCTGACTTCACTCTTAATGTTCCTCCTGCCAAACTACTCTTTCCACTTATTTTCTCACTCTGGATGCTACCTGTAGTGATGCTTAAAAGGGAAAAGTTTTGTACTCTTCTGGCTGAGAAAGAAATCAGAAAAATCAACCTAAATCAGAAAAAGAAGCTAAGGGCACAGTCCCTACATGATACAGTCAAGAAGTCCTAGAGAAAAATTGTATTTCTGTTGTCACCAGGACTTGAACAGCGACAGTGAACAGCACTAAGAACCTATTCACTTGATACAGGATTTTTTCCACTAAATCAGACATGTAACCCATGAAGAGAAATTTTGTGTCTGACAATTTTAAAAAATCTGAAATATCTTTTTAATTTTTTTTTTTTAATTCTTATCCATAGGCAAGGTTGAGCTGTAGGTAACTATGCCTTGTGGATAAGGCTAAGCATAGACAAGTTTTTTAAGATTATCTGAATAAGACCTTTTTGGTACAACTGAGCCAAGTGAATCAAGTATAGATTGCTGCTTCTGCATTTTGAGTTGATATACCTGAAGATGGCCAAAGGAGGAAGATACAGGTAGAAATGTGACAATGAAAATTTCCATTTCTGGTTTTGTTTCCTGATGAGTCTTCCACATGACTACCAACAGGGTGCCTTATTCTGCTTTGAAGGTAAATAGGTATTAAGCAGTGTTCCTATATATTTATTATTTTTAGCTATTTTTGTTATTCTCCTGCATTCCTTCTTTACTTAAGCTAAAATATGCATTATTTACTTATTTAAATTTCTGATTCTTGGTTTACAATTGGATGTTTTTTCTACTCCAGCGACTGCCATTGCTTTACTAAATCCATACTGGCAATAAAACTAGACATTTAGCTGGCTTCCCTTGCATGGGGAAAAGTTTGATCTTTCCCAGATTTCTAACCTACTTCGGATACAGGACTTATTAAAAAAGCAATATAAATCCCAGAAAAAAATGTGCGTTTGTTCCAGTGACTCCTCCTAGAACAGTCTGATGTCAAAACAGAGTGGTTAACATTGAAGCCACAGTAGTGGCTTAGGGAAAAGAAAAAATCAGAAAGGCCAGTTGGCTTGATGATGCACTGTGGTGGTTTTGATTGGCCCAAAACATCAGTAAAGTATTTTTTAACATCTAGGAGAAATTTGGACCCCTCAGAAGCTGTTGTAGTAGGCCTGGGGAAGTGTCTGAGGAGTGGGGAGTGGCACAAAGATGGCTCCTGTGTGTCCTGAGTGAAAATTATGGAAGTTTTTACATCAAGTCCAGCAGAGCCAATCTCTGATGGCTCTGAGAGTGATGGACATGCTGCCGGCCAAGTTTGGACCAATTGGAGGTGATGGTTACGCCTCTGTGAAAACATATTTAAGAAGAAATCAAAACAAAGCAGGCACGCACTTCTCTGTAGTTGGAGGAGGAGGAGGTGAAAATATGTGAAGGGAGAACAGCATGGAGACGCCAAGGTCAGTGGAGAAGGTGGGGGAGGAGGTGCTCCAGGCGCTGGAGCTGAAAACCCTCTGCTAGCTGTGGTGAAGGCCATGGGGGGAGCAGGAGGTCCCCCTGCAGCCCACGGAGTCCATAGGTGTGCAGAGATCCACCCACAGCCCACGCCAGAGGAGCAGGTGGATGCCTGGAGAAAGCTGTGATCCAGTAGGAGTCTCATCTAAGAGTTAAAACTGCAAAGGCCTTGCAAGGGAGAGAAAGGCCTTTTTCTTGCTCCTGGCATGGAAGCAGCCTGGCCTCAGCTCGGGAGAGTCTGCACAGCACCTTATGGACAAAGAGACTCACGTTGCAGCAGAACTCGGGCGGGATGTTGCTTGTGAGATTGGACCGACGCCAAAGAAGTTCCCAGAAGACTGTCTCTCATGGGAGGGACCCCATGGCTAAGAAGAGAACCCCTCTCCCTGATTGGACTGACCAGAAAACCCCTACCCTGCCCCCTGTCTGTGTTGCTGGTTTGGAAAGAGGGAAGGGGGGTGAGCGGAGAGACTGCTTCTTAAGAAGGTGGGGAGTGAGAGCAGAAAAACTGTCTGGGGAGAGAAAAAGAGAGAGAAATAAGTAGAGACAAAGAGTATTTGTAGCAGAAGAATTGTGGTGATGAATAGATTTATGGACTTGCTCTGTGGACTGAGACAATACCCACACCCTGCCTCCCTACCTGGGCTTGTTGGTTATAAAAGAGGAAAGGGGGTGAATACTATGGGTTCGTAAGAGAAGGGGGAAGAGTGAACAAAATAATGTATGAAAAGTTTATTTTTGCCTTGCATTTTATCCTCCAACTCTGTTAGGTAATTAAATCACGTTTTGCAACTTTAAGTTGGAGCCTGTTTGCCCTCTTTTTTTCTTCTGTGCATCCTCCTACCAGTGTCCTATCTCATTTGACTCACGTGATTGATGAGTATTTTTACAGTTTTTTTTCTGTAGCAAGAGAGAGTCGAGGTGCCTGGTGTTTAGTCAGGGTCAAACCGTAACATGCACTTAGAAATCACTTCTGAATGTTTTTCATTATTTTTATGGGAAATCCCCCAAAAAAGGTATCAAAGTCATGGGGAATGGAAAACTTTTTTAATAAGGAAAGGGTTAAGCCTTATGTATAGCAAAATAGCTAACAAAGAAAGGAAAATTCAAAGTCGCTTAAGAAAGGCAGATATTGAATGTCAGCTATAGAATCTTCAGTCTAAAACAACACAAGCATTTCTGCATCCTAGAACCTGGCAGATAGTCATTGCTGCTTTTGAATACAGGATATGTGCATTTCAATTTTTTTATTTTACATAAACTATAAATACCTTTCTTGTGCAGAACTGGGCTGCAGAAAAAGTGTACTATTCATAGTACTTGCATAGCATTTCTGTGTATATGTTCCCCAACCAATTATACATTTTCAGTCCTGATTTTTAAAATGCATCAAAATAAATATCAAAAAACTTGCAAAAAAATTCATTAGAAAAAATATTCTTCAACTTGATATATATTGCAAGAAAGACATATATCTTTGCTGTAATGCGTAGACATGTCAGCATCAAATCATATATAGGATGGTCTCCTTAACTTCTGACTTCCTCCTGTGGAAATTACTCTTGACAGTTTCTACCTGACTGAAAGGGAAAAAAACGTAGCACACCAGAACCAACACCCAAAGAAGTGGCTGCCACAAATCATGAACAACTGAGAACGGATATGCAATCTATCTGCACATCCTGGAGGAATTAAGAACATTATCCATTGAGAAATCTGATAAAATTGGTTTAGGATGTTTGGCTAAATTTAAGAAAAAAGACTGTAACAGGCTGAGGAACAGCCCTACTGACTAGTTTTTAATTTCACAAGCTCAGCATTATGTTATTATTGGCTTTACTTTTTCCTTAAGTTAGAAATAACAAAATTATTTATAATATCAGAAAGGAATTTGGAAAAACATGCAATAAGTTCATATATATCAGGAGACAGACACATATATTATGCACACCTTGAGTAGCACTTCTCCGTCTTTCAACATCTGGGAAATTTTGACCTATCTACTTATTCAAAACAGAAGTAATTGGAGCCAAAAAGTATTGGATAAAAGTTTTGCTTAAGTTTGACTTTTTGCTTTATGCCACTTCTAAAAGACTGCTTTGTTTCTGTTCTTTCACTAATAATTTTGGGTAGAAGATACCTAGGTATGTGTACAATTTATTTTGACTGAATGGCATATAACTGTGTGTGGCATATTTGTGGTACCAGTCTGTATTTGATGCTATATTAAAAATAAAAGCTCAAGAGACTGTAATTTCATTGGATAAGGAGAAAATTACAGATGTGAGGCATTAAACTAGATGGTAGAGATTTGTAGCTTTTACTATACCTTCTATGTAAGTCTTTTTGGTATAGTAAAAGTTAAAATTGAGTTCAGGTATTCTTGTAAATTTGAATGACCAGCTATGCACTTTAAATCGTTGATATCCATGACCAAGACACCTTTTCTTTCTTAAGCTCTAAAGTTCAGCTGTATTTTTACACATAAACATTTCTACAACCACTTTTGTACATTCTTTTGTACCTCTGGATGATCCATGGTTTTGGAGTATATCACATTCAGCCTTTTCATTTAGTGATCCATATCTCTTCGCTCCTCCTGGGAGGATTAAACCATAGATAGAACATGTTAGGATTATCATAAAGCTCCAGACCTTGGGATAGTGTGTTTGGTGATATGAAGATAGTGCAATTATAAATTTTGTCTAAGGATCTACATGCAGCAGTTACAATTGGCAGAATATAGGTTAGACTGTATCAGTTTTACCTCCTATCTCATGTAAAAGCTCAAAGAAGAATTCCTCAAAAGGTCAGGCAACTTTTTTTTCTATACCTGAAGGTATAGTGAGGGTTGTTATGGATAAACATCCAGAATAACCCTTTCCTCTTGCTTATGTTCATGCAGCACTATTTCCTCAAACATCATCATAGAATATGTTAATTTAGGTGGATTTGGTTCTATTCTACCCCCACCTACCTATCAGAACATGAATAGCTGGCATATGTTTTCTATAATCATTATATAAAAGCATATGTTTTCTATAATCATTATATAAAAGAGCAAATCATCTGCAAAAAACTACCGACCTGACCTTACTAAAAAGTGTAATCCCATTCCATAGGCATTCATAAGAATAGAATTTTCTTAGAAATGAAATAAAATAATTTGATTTATTTGCAATCATTCATTATATGAGACACGACTTTATGGAGAGACTTGAGATATGGAGAACAGACAGCTTGTCTTGTTCTTTTTAGAGGTTTTTTTCTCTGTAATATGTGAAAACTGAACAAAAATTTAAACTTATATGTTGTGTATGGTGAAAAACTCTTTGAGGCAATAAAAGGAAACATTCTAAAGTAAAATGACAGAGAACTGTAACTTCCAATAGCATAATAAAGTTGCCCATAGTATCAGGTAGGAGGCTGTCAGGGTCTGGTTTGAGAGCAGGATGAACAAGACTTTTCCTTCTTTGCATAAGAATAACCATAAGGCAGACTCTGGTAAGAAAAGGAAAATGTGAATTTGAGTGCTTAAATGTGTCTGAGGAACCTGCACTTCCATTTTTCCTTGTAAACCCAAACAATTGATCGGAAAGTCATATTTACACATTACTAAGAAACAGATCAGAAAGTCCTCAAGTAATACCAGTTTGTCTGCCATAAAGCACTCAATATCCACTAACACTTTTCAGTACTGCTTGCTAAGTTGTGTAATGAATAAAATAAGAGCTAGTTCTTTAAGTATGTGAAAGCTACACAGTCTCAAAATGCATTAAATATTAAAAATATCTTTTAATCACACATGTACAAAAAGTGTCTTAGGACTTCAATGGAATGAAAATATACAACATCCAGTTTACAGATCACTTAGCTATTTGTAGTAATAAAAATGCTTTACTAGGGAAATTAATGTTGTACTTAGATAGTCATGAGCATAAATAGAATATCTCTCAATTTGAACTTGGAAATTGAAATTAAGACTAATTTATCTTAACAGTAATTTTTTTTTTCATGGAAAAGATAAATAAGGCATGAGAGATGAGAAGGAAGGAAAGAATTTATTGCATGGAAAAGACAAATAAAATGTGTTCATTCATTCCAATCAATTATTTTCTTCATCATTGTAAAAAAATATTGCTATTTGATATGTTTGGATGTACTTTTCCATTTAAAAACAAAAAATAAGTCAAAATGTATAAGAAGGTTTATTTCTATGAATGGTGCTGTTGAAACAAGTGTATTGGTGACAGTTTATTAGAATGATTACAACTCATTTGTTTCCTTTTCAGTAATTTTTATTAGTTTCTGTCAAAAAGAAGAAACTTCTAAATCAATGTAATTAGTCATTTTTATACCACCATACTACGAATTATTTGCATTGTGAAATATTGGCCTGGTTTTTATAAAAGTATACAGTCGTCATGGCTATAAAATGCTTTCATAATTAATATGAGATAATAATTTCTGGAAGTGTTCAAAAGGCATCTTGTGGCACTTCAGGATTTAGTTTAGGGCTGATTATGGTGTTGCTGGGTAGGTGGTGGGACTAGACAATGTTGTAGGTCTCTTCAAACCCTGATGGATCTCTGACTGCCTGATTCTTTGCTAGGAAGTCCTGTTTTGAATTCCACTTTGTAAAGGATTGACATTTCTTACTGTGATTGTTTTACTTGTAATTTTCTGGAGAGTCATAGAAAAGAAATGAAAATGTTTGCATAAACATAAAGTAATCTCTTGAGTGTTTGAAACTCAATAATCTCTTTTCCCTCTCTCTTCTTATATAGCTAATTTTTGTTAGTGCTAATGTTGAAAAAAACAGAGATAAGAACAAAAGGCATTAAGACAAAGTAACAAATTATTTTGACTTGTACATAGGAAAACTTCCACAAACTATATGTAGATACCCACAAGCATAGAAAACGTTCAATTTTCCAATCCAGGGTGTTTTTCAGTGAAGTGTCATTCTATTGATCTGGTCCTTTAGTGGCCTTCTTTATGACAGCACACATAAAATAAACACCTGCTAATTGTGTAATGCTGATAGAATTATTTAACATGATGATTCCTCATGCTTTAGTGATCTCTTCCTCATTGTAGAAACCTAACCAGGTAAAGTTGATCTGTTATAATTTTCACTGATTGTTAATGAAATAGCATTAACAAATAATAGGAGGGGCCTAAGATGAGTAAATTTGGTTTCCTTTTCATAAAACAGAAGATTATTCATAAGATAACTGAGAATTTATGGGTCAGGATTAAAGACTAAGACTAGGCAATACCCATATGGATAACAGTGGTAGTGAACAGGGAAGTCAGCTGGTGCTGAGATAACTTCACTAGCGAATTGATTTCAATCACAGCTTTAACTCTATCCAGATTAAGAAATTCTTCTCAGCATATCTTCTATCAAGATGTCATATTCAACTACTCCTGCTAAAATTATCTAGCAAACAGAAAAAAAAAAAAAAAAACAAAAAAGAGGAGTTTTACATAATAAGCTGGAGCTACTTATCTGCTGAAGAATAAGCCATGAAGTTGGTTATAAGATGAATTTTTCTTGCTTCCTTTTTCAATTTTCATAGAATGACCTGGACTGGAAGAGACCTTTGATACTATCTAGTTTCAAGCACCGTGCTTCTGGCAAGGACATCTTTCACTAGACCAAGTTGCTCAGATCTACCTCCAACCTGGCCTTGAACACCTGGAATAATATATAAATATGTAGAGATGAGTTTCAAATATTTTATAACGGTTTATGTTTAGGAATGCATTTAAATGTTTACAGTACACAAGCTAAGAGTTAAATGGGGAGCTGAAAATGGAGGAGAAGTAGGGGATGTCCCTAGATTTAAAAAACATTGTCTGGAAAAGGATGTAAGAAGCAAAAGGCTTTCCCAGAGTCAGCAGAGAGGCCTTGTGAAAATGCAAAAATTAGATTTCTTTCCTCCAGAATTTATTAAACATGTAGAAAAACAGTTTCTTTCTTGACAAAACAGACCCTTATAGCTGAGTACAGCAGCAGCATGGGGGGGGATGTGATCAAAAGTGACGGCTGCAGTGCCTAAACTAAGTCAGGTTTGCACACACAGACTGCCCCTTTTGGCAAGTGAGGCTGAAGCTCTCTCCAGCAGCAGCAACAGCTGCAAGACCGTTCTGGACAGCATTTTTCTGACCATTTTACAGTGATGAAAAGGTAAACAGGTGAAGAATCCAGAGTACTGCAGTTCCCTTTCATGTCACTTTTGCTTTGTTGGAGCTTATTTGATGTAGCTGCAACAACCATGACATTATTTAAATTACTTCCAACTACTATAAATATTTAATTAGTGATTCAAGTATAGAAAAATGGGCAGAAACTGATGTACAGGCAGTTCCACCTGAATATGAGGAAGAACTTCTTTACTGTGTGTGTAACTGTGTACTGGAGCATATTGCCCAGAGAGTGAAGTCTCCCTCTCTGGACTTATTCAGGAACCATCTGGACACAACCCTGTGCAATTTGCTTTAGGATGACCCTGTTCAATCAGGGAGGTCAGACCAGATGACCCCTTGTGGTCCCTGCCAACCTGACTCATTTGGTGATTCTGCGAAATTAGCCGGAGTTATAGAAGACAGCTTATGCTAAACAGAGGTGAGTGACTGTTATTAAAGGAACAATTTGGAAAACTTTGTGTACAGTCATTTTATTTCTTTTGCTTTAGGGTTGTTGTCTTATAAAAGCAATAAACAAAGAACAAACAGAATTTTGCTTTTTAAGCTATATAAAAAGGTGTCTAGAGCTCAAGGGTAGAACACTTTTCTCTGTAGCTATAAATCTAAACAAAACAATGTAACAAATCTTTTATTGGACTATTCAACCAAATTTTTAGTTTTTTTATCTTTAATGTGGAAAAGTAATTTTTAAGACTGAAATTCCCTTTGGGTAGGCTAAAATTCTGTGAAACATTCATGGTTTATTTCCTTTTCTGCAGAAGGCACACCCAGAAAAATATTTTGTGTATGTGTGGGATTTACACAAAATGCTCTCATTAACACTAATGGAAACATAAAGAGCTGTGTGCCAACTCCATCTGAACATATTTCAAACCAGTGCAGAATAAACATCCATGTCAAACACCAAGAGAGATACATCTAGATTCAGTAAGGAGGGAAGGAATCATTTTCCATGGCCACAGTGTGATTTAGGTTAAAGTGAAGAATGGCTTTAAACCGTGCTATATAAGTTTGAGCTCAACTTGCAATTTCAAAGGCAAAATAGCCTGAATGTAAGAAAACTTATAATTGCTCCAAGTCAGAGCTACAGCAATTCTTATATAATGTGTTTTGCAGAGATTTTTTGGGTAATGGCTTTTTGTTTGCTTGTTTGCCTAACAGGCTAATGAACTTATGAATGAATGAATATGCATGTGCGCACACACACACACACACACGTGCACACATTTTACTTACAATGAGGTTTGGCTTCTATATTCAACTAGAGTGAGAGTCACTTAGTGAGGAGTCAATTAAAAGAATGACAAATTGTAAGGGTAGATCTATTTTTAGGAGGCAGAAGAGTTCAAACTCCTAGTGTCTGGGAAACTGTGTCACCTTCAATAAGATGAAATGATTGACGCTGCACAAAAGGAGAACAGGGATTTCAAGAAATGCCAAAGCCAACTTTGCAGTTCTTAGAAAATGAGAGCTCTGCCCTTCCACTTGACACTTCCCATCCTGTAAGTATTGTTTCACTAAAGAAGAAACAGATTAAATTCCAGCTGCTGTCAGTTCATAGCCAGCTCTGTTGAAGAATGTGGCTTTTGAGAAGTTGTATCAATACTTCCCTTTCATTATTACCAAAGCAGGCTTAACTGTCTTTGATGTCTTCTCACCAGCATCATTACAGTTTTCTACAACCAGTGAATAGTGGGCTTTATTTAAGACCACGTTGAATTTCTGAGTTGAAATTGCAATGCATTGGGGGACTGGTTTGTTCATTGTTTATAATACCCTCCCTTTTGCAGTCTGTATCAAAACCAAGTGAAAGAATGGCTTCAATTTTTTCTCAAAAACATAGACCAAGTTATTAACCTGGACCATTAGATTTTTTAGAGTGCAAGCTCAAACATCAGTCTTTTGCTTTTCTGCAGGCTTGGCATTGCTTGTTATAAAAAAAAAAACAAACAAAAAAGGAATAAAAAAGGAATAAAAAAAGGAAAAGCTGATGAATCAGTTATACAAATGGTTGTTTGGCAGACAGTCTACTACATCTATAACACTTTATATGTGAACTTTTGTCATACCTATTGATTAATATATCACATTTTTCTGTGTGTTCAATAGCTAATGATAACTGAGTAAGAAGGAAAATTTCTCTCTAAATACTATATATACAGAGAGTATTACATTCAAGCTTTTGCACAGTCTTTTGGGAAATCAGTCTAACAAAGAGAATGCATTTAATCATCCAGTCTTGTGGTATTTTTATAGTGCTCCTGCTAAGTTATAAATCGAGTTTATCACTTCTACTGCTTTACCAGTGTTAACAAAGTAACAGATAAATAACAACAGAAACAGCAAAGACAACATAGCAACAACAATAAAACTGTTCATGTAAGTTGTTTTCTGTGTTGCTCTCTGGCTATTTGCATACAATATTTTGGAAGAATTCAGTGTATTGCACATGAAATCTTGCTTTTTATGAAATCTGTGTGCAATTCTAACCCACGTTGTGAATTTAAGTCAACATTTGCTGACATGGGTATTTGTCATATGTTACATCCTAAGTCAAATTCCAGCTATAGAACAATCATGGTACTTAGTTGCAGTCTGGGATTAAATTTAGTTGATGAGTTATGGGTTTCAAATTTTTCAGACTACCTGTTATAGCTTCTCATCGGAGTTGAGCACATTACAGAGAGCAATGTGTGGGTGGCGGTCTGTTTCTGTCAGTGAGCTGGGGACAGAATTATGTGGATCCACTACTTCTCTGAGCAGTGGATTGTGAATCACAACTGTACAAATATCTTCCTGCAGCTAAACTTTTCCAGATTTCTATCATATAAAAGTCACTGTCTGAACCAAAGTAGAAAATTGCTGGGAAACATTCAGTGGTGTTGTGACATCTATGAATTAACATTTTAAAATACCAAGCCTTGTTCATTTTTTATACAATTTCATTTTTTAAGACTTATGAACTTTATTTCCTTTAAGTTATTATTTTAATTATATTCTGATTTATTATTCTTTATGCACAGCTTTAAACAAACAAGTCTTTGTACAAAAAAACATTTCGAAAAAGTCCTAAAAAGCCGAAAAGGACTACAGTTAACGGACAACAAAAATGAATGAGGAAATGGCTACCCACAGTAAGGCTACCAATTTATCAACCTAATCAAAAATCCCCTGTGTTGTGTTGCGCTTTATTGTTGTTACAGCTGGACACCTCACGCAACATAGAGAGGTGACCAGCGGAGCCAGAACACGCCAGGTGCTCAGGGGACAATGAAGCACCACAGCAGGTCGCGGGGCTCCAGGGGATGCAAGCCGACGAGGAGAGTGGGAGTGAAGAAATGCAGGCAAGCAGCCTAGTCTAGGATTCTGAGGGAGTTTATTAGGATCCACGGGCACAGGGCAAAGGGAGGTGAAGAGGGGCGGAAAGCGAAGGGTGGCGTAGGGGCAGGGAATCCAAGATTGTGAGCTCAGAACAAAGGGCTACAGGGGTTTAAAAGGGAAGGGAGAAGGGGAGTGGTTAGCCCTGAAGGGCCAACCAGGGAGAGGCATGTGGGTGGAGAGAGGGAGATGTACAGGGGCAATAACCAATAAATAATGAACAGGGGAGGACACAAATCTGGGGAACCAATAGGGCACCAAGCTGGGGAGAAGCTTCTGGAACATAAACCTGATATGGGACGGGGGCAGGGGAGAGTGTGGTGCCAATGATCTCTTACTAAGGTGCATGCTTAATCTCCCAACCGCAGGGGCTCATGGTTGGTCTCTATAAGTCTCCGTAACCTAAACAGTCCAGGTTGACTCTGTATACTTCTTCCTTGTCCACTGCCCCCATGGCTGGTCACTTGACCATAAAACCTGCAAACACGCTGCAACAGCCCTGATATCTTAAAGAGATACAGAAATTGGTAGTTCTGTATATTGTCATAGGCTAATAATTTGTTGATTTTGGAATTTACACTTAACACAATTCATTCACCTGGATGTGGGAACAACACTCCTACTTTCAGTAGTGCCTGAAAAGTACCTCATCAATATTGGTAAGTCAACAAGAAGAGACAATCTATAGAGAGCAGAGGATAGAGAACTGCACTGCAAATCTATTTACCTTGTTCCTTATGAGATACTTATGCAAGTGAATGCTAAAACTTGTGTTCATGAGATGAAAGTAATTTCCTGTATAGCTATCCAATTTACTTAGGTAATTTTAGAAACTACACAAAATTGCTAGTGGACTTATTTTCTTCCTATTTACCAGTCAATTATTCACCTCCATGGCCTTGCATGGTTTAGAATTGGTCTAGATAAAGATACTATCTTTAGCACAGCTAGGTCATTTCACTGAGAAGGAAAACAGAAATGTGTGTATAAGATCCTTGGCAGATTGCTCTTGGATGTGTTAATTCAATTAAGCAATTTTTAAAGGCCTATGAAATCTGAAATCCTAAAGTCCATAATGATTTTTGCCTTCTGCTTTTTCTTTTTCTTTTTCTTTTTCTTTTTCTTTTTCTTTTTCTTTTTCTTTTTCTTTTTCTTTTTCTTTTTCTTTTTCTTTTTCTTTTTCTTTTTCTTTTTCTTTTTCTTTTTCTTTTTCTTTTTCTTTTTCTTTTTCTTTTTCTTTTTCTTTTTCGAGAAATATTCAGATAAAGATGAAAAAATAAAAAGGCATTTTAAAGTGTTTTCTGTGACTGGTTTCCTGGTGGGTTTTGTTGAGTCCTTTTTTGGGAATATATAAAAGAAGTATCCTGCAAAAAAACCAACACAGGATAGAAGATTACAAACTTTTCATATGAATGGAGGTCAATTCATACTGAAGAGAGTGTTTACTGCTCCCCAAGCACTTTTATGTTAGTAAGCTTCAGAAGACAAAATCAATTATGAACCGGGACATAGGAATCACAATTATGTAATGTTGGAAATTTACAACATTAATGCCTCAATAACATTGCTGCATACTTCAGTCTAAGCAGGGGAAAACACAGTACTTTTAGCAATTTTTTTAAAAAGAAGTAATTTTAGTAGCACTATTATAGATGACCTACCTAGGTAATATTTCTCATGCACTTGAGAATTTTCATATTCAACTAATCTGAAACTAATAAAGTAAGGTCAGCATTTTGATAATATTTGGATTTGAAGATAGATACTATGGAACTTTTTTTTTAAATATTAACCAGGTAAAAGATGACATAATTAATTAGGTTTCCCTTTCAATTTTGCTCAATGCTGAAATACTTGACTTGGACTACAAAGAGAAAAGAGGAAATTCTTTGTTTCTTATAAAATACTGATAAAGTTGTTTGGACTTTTTTTTCTGCTTTGGTTTTCTTTTCATTTTTTAATTTATTTTTTGGTTGCATTTTTGTTTGATTTGAGTTTTTTAATTAACTAACCAGATTCTCTGATTTTTTTTTTCAGGTATATTTTGTTTTTCCTTGTTAATACATGCATAGAAATACCTTCTCAGTATTTTGTATTTGTTTTGATGGGAAATGGTACCAACTAGGTTCAAGAATCAAATTATGAAAAGGTTAAAAGCTTGAATGATTAATCAATTAATTTCCAGTATCATAAATTGTAGTCTGACTGAGGGATTTAACTTTAAGCCTACAACATCAATGTAGTTGTAAAGAGAAAGTGTTATAGCAAATTTATATTAGTGCTCCTGGAAAACAGGGATTTTAGAATTATTGCCACCTTATCAATGTATTTTTTTCAAATCACGAATTACAAAATCTCTGTATCATATTCCATGACACAAGACTACCTTTAGCACACAGTATTTGTCGAGCTAGGGGAAATCCTAGGTCAAGAATGCTTACTGTACTTTCATTCTTTGTGGTGACATTGTGAAAATGATAAAACTGCAGCCACAGACAACCTGAAGGAGCTCCACATTTCTTTATTTAAACTTGATATAGAAATAATCCATCTCTTTTCTCCAGGCAGTCTTGGTTCAATATTGCAGAGTAAAGGCATTATGTTTCACAACCTTTAGCTGGTTTCTCATTGATCAGTGACATTAATATATCTGTGTATGACACACAGAGCAAATTAATACAAATTTGAACTTGAACAAATTTCTCTGTAGTGGTGGACTATAAAACAGTGACTATGTGTGCTGATTAAGATTTCTGCAACTCATTTTTCTTAAAATCTACTTTTACATTCGCTCTCCCCTTTTTTGCTGTGTAAAGCATTTCTGAGTACAACAGAGTACTTTTAGTATGGGATGTCTTGGTAAAGAAATTGTGAGGTTATTGTAGGAAATGTTGAACAATTAGTTTTCTTTCTTTAATTATTATTAAAGACACAAAACCCCCAGCAAAAACAGACAGAAGTTTGAACAATGAATATGCAATTAGGTTTTGTTACCTGATTCTCTTTTAGAGTGGGTATAGTTCCTATTACTCTATCACCAATGTCCAAAATTCTGTAACGTATATACAATTGAATTTTAATTTTTTTCAGTTAGAGAGTTGGATTTTGTTTGTTTTTTTCCCATTTTATTAATTTTTAACTGAGGTAAACCTCCCCAGGTTTCACAAAATCTTTGTGGCTAAATACAAGAATCATAATGTCATAAATGAGGGTCATAAAGTAGGAACAATCTTTTCCAGAGCTCAAAAATGCCAAATTTCTTTGAATTTACTGCATCGGGTTTTTTCAGAAATTGCCTATTAAATCACTTGGAGATTATTGACTTGTTCCTCTTAAAGAACCTGCACCTTTTGTTAGCAGAGTTTCAGGAGAGTGAAGTTAGTTCAAAGTGTTTATGGACCTTAGTGAAAGGAATGGACAGTCTCCAGAGTCATAATCTTAAATTATGTAGTTTTGTATTAAAGACAAAGCAAAAACCTGTGGCTAAATTCCACAACCAGAGATATAATGAATGGACGTGTAGGTCAAGGTTGGCTGGGAAAAGTAACATAGATCAGTGGCTAATAAGAAAGCCAAATTTTGCCAAAAGTAGTAGTGAAAGTGACAGGCAAATATAACATCTCTGTTAAAGTCAAGAGAATATAATGAAGCACGTGAGTTAAAAGAACTGTGAAGACTGGAAGGCAGAGTACACTGACAGGCATTTGTTCAAACAGTGATAAAACCTGGCACAAGAGACAGAAGAAATTCAAGCCATTAAAATATGCCAGTTTCAGCTGTGGCCAGAAAGTACAAGAAGCAGCGAATGCACACCAATCAAACATTGTCCTCTGAAGAGCTGGAAATGGCTTTTGCCAATTTCTTCAGGTTGGCAGCTTGCTTTTAAGTGAAGACATAAGACAAAAATATAGACACAGACATGAGAACTAGAAATTGTGAAACATAGTAATCTAGGTTCCCTGTTGGACAGAGCTGCAAAGCAACAGGTCCAAGGCAGTCCCTTGTAATCTGGTGTCCTACAGACCTCATGGGAAAAGAATAGCTGTATTAATAATGAAAAGTGAGTGGAGTGTTTGTTTTCCTTGGTGAATTTTATTATGACCACCCCAAAGCCATCTTTTATTGATATTTTAAATTTATTCTTGTTTTTAATAACCCAAAGGACAGATGGATAAATCTGAAATATCTTGACTACTAAAGATTTTGGCATTTATAATAACTCCCAGCATTGCAAGATGCAAGGGTAAAAAGGGAACGTTAAGGTGTATATAATACCAGACTGATCATGAATAGGTTACGAAAGGAATATTGTTGGTTTTGGCTGACAGATGCACTAATCAGACAAAAAATCCCAAGTTTAAAGGAACACAGGGAGTGCAAATGAGGACATAATAAATTGGAAGTGACTTATAGTGAATGATTTTCACTATTGAGAAGCCACTATGACTAGGACTTTTTACCAAATTTCACCCTCTAAAGAATTGCGCTCTCTTCTCCAATTTGATAATGCCACTGGCATTTTTCTGTTTTTTACTTAACATCTCACCTCTTGCTCTTCTGATAACATGCTGTGCAAAAGATCTGCCTGATGAGTGCCTGCAGCAATGTGTTCTGGAGCTAAATTGCTTTCGTAAATCTTTTTACTAAAATAAAATGAGCAGCAGGATGTTTGTCATTTCAGCTGCAACAGAATAAATATTTTATCATCCGTTCTTCAAAAGCTCATCTGTAACTCAACGGGTTTATCGAACAATTTAAAGAGTAAAAGCATTTAATTCACTTTAACTTTGATTACATTATATGGCCTATTGTGTTGAAAGCTTGAAGTAATTTGTGACTGGGGTTTACTTAAAATACTGATTTTTAATTCCTCAGGTAAACGGCCACCTTTTCAAATGGGTACACAATGTGTACATATCCAAAATATTACTACCTTTGAATGAATTTCCATTAAAAGAAGACTTTCAGTTTTGTAAAGGAGAATGTTTTTTTTCTTTCCTTTCTTAGAAACTCTCAAAAGCATCAGAATTCAGTATGCAAGTGATAAAGCATTAATGAAAAGGCATGCTGAAGCATTTGAAGTGGGGAAAACAATCACTTCACTTCTCATCAAACATGCAGAGAGTTTAATCTGGTGCCCTTTAATAAAGATAGGCAAGGATTTTATCTAATTATGGTGTCCCTCCCAAGTCGTTAGAGAATCATTCAGTGAAGGTCAAGATTCAAGGAGCAGAACTTCAGGCCACATCTGTTGCTGACCTTGAACACTGCAGGGAATCAAGAGCACTACTGCTTCACAGGACTTTGATTTGCAGCATCCTATTCACAGCATTTTATGCCAAGAAAAGACATGTGACCTGTTCAAGATTAGTAAAAATAATAAACAAAATGAAGCATAGGTATCATGAGGACAAATGTGAAAGTAAAATAAAGCAATGCCTTGTTTTATCCTGTATCTATTTGTGAAATTTATCAGAGAGAAACAACTAAAATAATGGAGTGAGAGGAATAGTTTTATTTTGTAGTAACCTTTCGCAAAACCTTTCTTTCACTTCAGCAGGAAAAAGAAAGGGCATAAATTAAAAAAAAAAAAAGAAAGAAAAAAGGAAAAAGGTTGAAAGGTAAGAGGTTTCATCATTGAACAAACTCTGTGCCTTTGTACAAGTCTTCAACTAGAGTTTTACTTGCATAACTCTTGTGGCTGACAGTGTCTTGATAAAAATGCACTTTTTAATAAACAAAAAAAGGAAGAATTTAAAATAAGATACTTACATGTAAAGACAGATGAGAGACCCCTGACTTACGGCCCTGATACCATGATATATTTTATATCCTGGTACTGAAATCTCTGGTAGTTATTTTAAGACTGTCTCTTCCTCAGTTCTGTTTTGCCTTACCATGCCTCACTTTGTCTCCCTTGCCTTCTTCTGTCTTACTGGTCTCTAATAGCACTGACATTTCTTGTCTGTAAATTAACATCTGTTCAAGTGACTGTTGTTCATCCTTCCTGATCATGAGATTCCTCCATTCTTTGTATAGAACTGTCTTTGCTGTTTACTTTACAACCTCTGCCTGTAGGAAAATTCATTCCAGGTCTACTTGGCATAAAAAGCAGCTATTTAAGTGTCAATGTGACAGATGAGGTGGGAGGCCAAATGCTATCCTCATTTATGATTGTGAGAACAGAATCAATCTCTCTAATTCCAATGTGAAGGACAGAAAATCCCTACAAATAATCTTAACTTAGAATGTAGTAACAAAACCTGTAAGATGATATATTAGCTTCTTCTTTATTATACTTTAATTTCACAAGGGGAAAAAGGTCACAAAAAGAATAATATATGAATCCTATACATGTTATACTAACAAAATTTGGCTTATTTTTATGTATTTTAGAAGTTTAAAAAGCCTCTATTTTTTTTTCTATCATGTACTTTTAAATTATGCAATACATTTAAATAGAAAGTTTTGGTTCTTTATGTGCAAGTTGACATTTCTAGCTCTATATCCATCACCAAAGCTAAACATTCACCCCAAAGATGTAAGATAGACTGTTTAAGTCTGTTTCTTGTATGCCATTTTTATTCAATTCCTTTTATACTATTTTGAGTAATAGATTTTATGGAAGTTAGCCCAGAGTTAAAGATTCATTTTCAGATTAGACTGTTGATTTACCTCTGTGGTTTGATTAGCTAAAATATTTTTTTCCCCATTATTTTAGAAGAGCTGAATTTGTGTTTTCTGCTTGCAAAAGGGCTACTAAATTTTTAATGATATAAATAATGATCTTTCCAATTTAAAAGGCCAAGCCCCCTACAGATTAGTACAAATGTTGATTCTGTATTTTCAGACACAAAAAGACAATCTGCTTTGTTAGGGTGTTGAAAAATAAGAGGTTTGTTTCTATCTCAGTATATTGTTTGGCATGCTCAATGGGCAGAATAGAATGAGTTAAATATATGATGCTTTTATTTGCTGCCATTGTTGCTTACAGAACATTCATAACAAGCTTTTTTGAGACTCCTTGTAATAGTGAGGAAACAATTTGTTTTGTGAATTAATTTGTCGAATGGGAAATGTTTCCAGTTTGCTTTCCAAGCTATAATGACGTGACTGAATTCAGAAGTGCCCTTGAAAATCTGCAATGTAGAACAACATATACACAAGACATTCATTCTATACAGTGCCAAGGAAACTACTAACAACAAATAAATACATGCTGTTTTCCTTAATTTATTTACTGGTTTTAGTTTTGATTTAATTTTCTCATTATATATCACCTCTGATACTCTATTTGCAGCACCTCATTGAAGTCTCAAGTCACCATAGAATTTAAGCATGTGTTGAGTTCTTAGCACAATGAATAAAAGTCTTCCTATTTAGGCTGAGGATTCTCTGTGGTGCTACTCCATGTTATGTTTTGCAATTCCTATGTAGTCCTTAAATCTCCATGATTCTTTAAATCAGGCTATTAATTCTGGTTTTTGAGAGTTCAGATCCTATCTCAAAGACAATTAGTGATGAGTGATAAGGAGAACTCAGTGATCACCCTTTGCATCTCTCACTCACTGCATTAATAAACCATATTAATAGCTTGAACTGAAGAAAATCAAGTATCACTTTCTACTTTTGTAGAGGGCTGCTGTGTGCTTTAGCCCTCTGAACACCTAACCTACACAGTCCTAGTTAAATACTAACTATCAGTTAATTAAATAGTTGTAAGTGCCTAAATATATAATCAATAATAACAATCTGATTTTATTTTTAAGCATTAAAAAAAACATTTAGTACTTTGCGAACCCTTGAATTATAAAAAGCTAGACTCAGGTCCTTTAACAAAAAAGAAAAAAATTCAAGAACTGGCAAGAGATATTATCATTGAATAAAATTGATAAAGCAGAGGAAAATCAGTGGCACAATCTAATTCATTAACCCAAAGTCTGCATTCAGGTCTTTAGCCATCTAAAATTGCAACAAATCCATGGATCAAGGATCAGCCTACCATTTGGGGGAAAAAACAGACATTACGAAGGAAACAATTTATTCAGAAGATTTAATCATTGCATAAAATGTACAAAAAATATTAACTTCAACAAATTAAAAAACCCAGTTTCATTTACAAATATTTACTTATCTGCAGCTTCCTTACCCATACTATCAACATTTCTATGCACAAGAATAAATTGGAGCATCTCATAAGGAAAGGCTGACGGAGCTGGGCCTGCTCAGCCTCGGGAAGAGATGGCTGAGAGAGAACCTCATCAATGTCTATCAGTATTGAAGGGAGAGTGGAGCCAGGCTCTGCTCGGTGGTGCAATGGGATGATTGGCAAAGGGCAGAGACTGATGCACAGAAAGTTCCACCTGAGCAAGAAGATGACTTCTTTACTGTGTAGGTGACCAAGCACTGGAACCGATTGCCCAGAGAGGTTGAGGAGCCTCCCTCATTGGAGATATTCAAGAACCATTTAGATGCAATTCTGTGGTGTGTGCTCTGGGTTGACCCTATTTAAACACAGAGGTTGGATCAGATGACCCACTGTGGTCCCTTCTAATTGCCCATACTGTGATTCTCTGATTCCGGAAAACAATATTACAATTTGTCTAAAAGAAAATTGCTGCAGTGCAGAACAGTGGGGCAGCACTCCCCCGCTGCGGGGGGGAGGGCTGCCCCAGAACCAGNGGCGGTCCTGACTCACATCCAGTCAGAAGGGGTCAGGGGGGCGGGGTCAGGGACAGGAAAGACACAGCAACAGCAAATGTTTTATACTTTAAATTCACCAAATTTAATCTCAAGATGTGGAAAAAACCCACTGTTTTTGATGCCATCATCTAATCAATACCTAATTGATATTGCCATTTTTGTTGAAGACAGGCATCAGTTTAGAGAAGTGTGGAGTTATTCCTCAGGTACTTTATCCCGTCACAAAAAAAATTCTAAATTTCCATCATCATGAGCATTTTCTTTCAGTAGCATTGAAAGTTTCATTGGCACAGTAGGCTCCATGTATACCTGTCATTCTTGTGCTGTAGTGCATTTCAAGCCTCCTATGTCTGTAGTTTCCATACAAGTAATTTTCCATACAGTGTTGGGGTTACTGTGTGTGTTAGGCTACAGACTGGCAACCTCCTAAGGTTCAGTCCTACGGGGAAGAACTTGGCTTGAGGCTATGCTCTGATGTTTATATCAAAGTGATGCTGACACATATTGAAAGCAAAAGTCAGGAAATTTACCAACAAATAGTTGCTTTGAAAACAGCTTCTTTTGAATCCTGACGCCTTTGCTCTTCTCTGTTCAACAAGCTGGCAATTGGACATAGCAGGTGTTGCCCAGTGCTTTTTCTTCTTCGTACTTGGACACAGAAGAGGACATTAACTTGTCTGTGTTGGACCACATGTGCATCTCTACTGACAGTTTCAGCCATATTTCATTATCCTAATAACAATAAAATTATTAATAATATATAGCAATTTATTTTCACTGAGATCTTGATAGGCTATAAAATGGTCTGAAAATACCTCATACTGTTCAAACAAAAACAAATGCAGTTTTCTGCTAGGGACAGGTGCAACAAACAGTGTTTGGGTAGTAGTTAGAGTAAAAAAAAAAAAATTAAAAAATAATTTCTACAGGAAAAGACCAGAATGTCCTGATGGACAAGTCGAACATGACTCAGTGGCATGCACTGACAGCAAATGTAGGCAACCACAAGGTGTATTACCAGGAGTGAAGGCAGCACCTGAAGGAAGGAGTGGCTTGCACTTACTCAGCACTAAAGAGACTGAACCTGGATTATTGTAACCTGACTTGTGTACACCAGTGAAATAACAACACTCTCATACTGGAGCAACTTTATTAGAGGCCAGATTGTCAGGGTACTGAGATGCTTTTTACATGAAGACAGAATAAGAGAACTTGATTTTTTCGAATTTAAGGAGAGGGGAATAAATGGAAGATTTTGCCAGGTTATACGATTACCTAACAGATGATATGAAAAAAAGCAGAGACAGACTATTCTCAGAACTGACCAGTGCTAGGAAAAGTGGCAACTGACATAAATTGCAAGAAATTCAGTTCTGATTAGATAGTAAAACTTATTTTTCTTCTTTTTGTCTGTCAGAATGGCAGAGTGGATCAGTTTCCTTAGAGACCTTGCAGAATCTCACAAATCACATAACTGAACACTCAAAACCTAACCTGACAAGGTTCTAAAATATCTGGCATGACACTGTTTTCAACAGGGTTTTGGACAGATGGATTTTAAAGGACCCTTCCAACCTGTTGCTGTGAAATTGTACATCTCCTGCACTACAGAAGTACCAAGCAGAAATTTAAAGCCAAAAATATTTGGAATATCTAGGGTTTTATATAACATTATAGCTAATAACCTACTTGTAATTCTATTCCTGAACATTCCTTCCAATCACACTGTTTCAACAGAATACAATTTTCTTCCTTGGGATTATCTGTTAAGCATTTTCTGTTAAGCACTGTCCCTGAATATCAATATTTCCTCAATGCCAATGCCCATAGTACCAATTATCTAGATTTCATTCATATAGAGAACAAAATATTTTAGGTGGCTATAGCATTAAGATTTCAACCCAGTGAAGTGCCAAAGTTCATACTGAATGAGATTGAAGGAAAGAATTGATATTGTGATTCACATTCAGGCTCATCAGGGTCAGGCATGGATGCCATTCTCAGCTTAGTGCTGTGGTGATATTTTGGGTGATTTATATTTGCCCAGTGTAAACCAAAGTCCAGTTGATTTTGTCCCTGGATTCAGAATTTTTTGAGACAGGATTTATCCTCTGAGTTTCTCCTTAAGCAACACAGTGATATCTCTTTGTTCTGAACACCACTGAACCATTCATCATCAATAACAATGACCACACATCTGACAGAATCTTCAACTGCCAAGCTTCTGAATTTCTACAGGCTGACAAAACGTTCTGAAAGACTGGCAAATCTGTGCATATATGTGGACTCATATGTAGTTATAATGATCCTATACATAAAATAATGTGTCACCTGAGTTCTTGAAAAAGTAACAGAGGGAAGAAAACAGAAAAAGTTGTTAGTGTGAAAAAGTATTTAGCCTTTCTTACTGCTACACACAAACTATTAAATATCTATTAATTTTTACTAAGAGTGGATTTTTATTACCTTAAGATTGGACATGTAAAATAATTTGTCTTACACTTGTGCTGATGTACCAACGGTACTTATCCCTTTCTCTTGCTCAGATTGTTCTACTTCATTCCTTATTTTCTCCCTGGTCTTGTTGTAGGTCTAGCCTCTAAAGATAATACACAATTTGATCTAACTTTATTTTCTTAAATAACCAAGATAAATCTGAAATAACTCTCTCATACACAATGCCCTATATCTAAATATGACTGACTAGATGGGAAATTTTTAATTTATAAGCTAAGAGGGGCTTCCAGAACTATGTCATAATGAACAGTGATTCTTATAATTTTTCCTATTCTGACATTGCCATGCACAGCAGGAAAACTATGACATAATTATCATCATGGAAATCTGGTAGGATGACTCAGACACCTGGAGTGCCTACAAGGGCAACGAAGCTGATGAAGGGTCCAGAGTACAAATCCTGTGAGGAGTGGCTGAAGGGACTGGGATTGTTTGGCCTGGACAACAGGAGGATCAGGAAGACCTTATTGTTCTCTACAGCTACTTGAAAGAAGGATATAGCAAAGTGGGGGTCAGTCTCTTCTCTCAGGTAAAAAGCAGTATGATGAGACGAAAAGGTCTCAGATTGTGTTAGGGGTGAGATATTAGAAAAAATTCCTTCACTAGAAGGGTTGTCAAATTGAAGCTTTCTAGTACTGCCTACAAGAATCTTTCTGCTTCACTGGCTACATTCCATTCTTCCCTTCTCTAAAAACACAACTGCTCTGCTGTCTCCCAATAAAGCTTCATTTCATCTAGTTAGCTATTTTTTGTTAGCAATCTGAAGGAGAAATTAAAATAAAAGGTACTAAGAACCAAAGCAAATAGAGTTATAGATCACAGACGTACTCAATGACTGATGCAATTACAGGGTTTTTGACAGATACAGTCCTCCAGCTACAACAATCAATGTGTAAAACACCTCTTGAAACAAAGATTATACCTTACTATGTTTCTAAATAGATAACAATGAGTTCTTTTCTCTGAATTTCCTAGTCCTTTCAAAAATCTCTTTACAGTTCTATTGTCTGCATTCATGAGTTCCACAGTGTAATTATGCATCATACACAAGTTAACCAATTTTGTTTGATCTAAATTTATTGCTTGGTAATTTCAGCCATCCACTTATGTTGTTGCTTTAATTATAACAGATACATAATAATTTGGTATTCAATTTCCACTCTTTTTTTTGCAGAAAATTCTTGTACCCCTCCCTATCAAGCTTTTTTCCTAAAAATTCCAAACTAAATCTGTGCCTTGTTCCATGTCATCCTTCATTCCTTTTTCTTATACAATCCATAGTTGTCAACACTGAATTTTCTTTACTGTGCTGTCATTCAGCGTTTTGAAATATTCCTTCACTTCAGCAGCCAGCTTTAAGCGGGTGGTCACAAATTTGTATGAAATTGTATGTCATGTACAAATTTTATCCCTCACTATTCATTTTTTTTTCTCCTACCTGCAATGGATATACTAAGCATCAGTATCTGCAGATATTCTGGTAGGATTCCAGCACTGGAAATACACTGGAAATTCATATCTTCGTTTTATTTTTGTATCTTTATTCTTTGTGAAGGACCATATCTCTTAGTTCTTGCACTGGTTTTGACCAGGATAAAGCTAATTTTCTTCATAGAAGTGCATATACAGAATCTCATGTGAAGGGTTTGTCAAGTGCTTCTCATGCTGCCCTGAAAGCAAGCAGGGTGGGGGTGTGTGAGAGGTTGGGAGGGAACAGAGGCAGGACAGCTGACTCTCACTGACCAAAGGGATGTCCCATACCATATGGTGTCATGCTCAGCAGTAAAAGCTATGAAGAACAAAGAGGAAGAGTGTGATGCTCAGAGTTATGGCATTTGTCTTCTTAAGTCACTGCTATGTGTGATGGACCCTGGTTTTCCTGGAGATGGATGAACACCTCCTTGGCCATTGGAAGTGGTGAAAGAATTCCTTGTTTTGCTTTGCTTTGTGTGTGCATATTTCTCTTTACCTATTAAAGTCTCTTTATCTCATCTCATCTCATGAATTTTCACACTTCTAAATTTCTGATTTCTTCCTCCACCACCTCTGGGAGTGACCTAGTGGTTGCACGGGGCTGAGCTGCTGCCTGGGGCAGAACCACAGCAGCTCATTAGAATTTTATTTTTTAGAAGTTGATGTGAGATTTTCCTGAAAGATTTTTGGAAGGATCTTTATGTACCATCTTACTAATTCATTGAAGACTAATGAATCTATGAGGCATGCACAAAAATGGATTATATTTTTCTTCGGTGTAACAGGTTTATTCAAATACACACTATTTGCTTTCACTGTCTGCACCAAAGCATGACAATGGTCTACAAAGTTCTAACAACATATCATAAAAGTCACCTTCCCTCTCTTTGATATAAAAAATTATTTGAGACATATATCGGCTTAATGTACTAATTCAGAGATAGGAGATTCATATCTGAGATTCATATCTATTCAGAGATTCATATCTGAGATTCAGGGACTCATAATTGAGACTTTGATGATTTTATGAATATGATGCATAACATATTAAAAGATTTCATATCTGAGTCTCTTAAGAGTGTCTTTAGAACTCATTGAGCACCAGCTAGATTGAGTTGGCCAGCAGGATCATAGTTTCACAACGTCTTTTTAAATTCTGACATTCCTGTTTTGCATTATTCATGAGCTTTATTACATTTAAACTACCTTCTTATCTACTAGTCATTAATGAATGATACCTTCAAACACCTTTTTATAATCTGTAGCAATACCTAAAACTCCTGCAAAAATTTTGTTTGCTCTAACAAGAAAAATATCTATTTTTTGAATGAATATCTATATTTTTTATCCAGACATAACATAGAAAACCATAAGGCTCATTCAAGAATTCTTGCTTTTCCACTTCTGAAGACAATTTTAGCAATTCATGCTTCCTCTGAATTTATTAGTTACAAAATATTGTGATTAAATCTATATGAAAGATAATGGTTGCTAATATTTCAAATATCAAGGAGAAAATTTTCCACTGATGGAGTTATGCCACTGCAACCTGGCCCCATCAGTGCAGGCTCATTTCCATTTGTGACAGATGAAAGTCTTTGGAAGCATGGAAACTTCAAAGACCATTACACCGAGATGCACAGCATTATGGATGCATAAATTCAGGAAAAGGCTGTTTTATCAAAGCTGGGGGTAATTTATGCAAATCCCTAGACTTTCAAGCAGGTAAATAAGCATGAAAGCCTCACCTATTTCTGCAAAACTGTGTATATTGGTTTGTTTTGGTTCAAGAAGCTGATGAAGAAGTCAAAAATATGGCCCTTGTCAGGAATAAGATACAGATGCACTTTCTAGACTGTGAATTAGACTGTAGGTGCTTTGTAAATATAATTTGGATTGAAGCAGGAGGAGTGGCTGAAACTTAAATAATTTTGAGAGAATGAAACATAATGTCATGAATATCTAATCAATAAGTAGAAAGCAAGAGACTTGAGACAATAATGTGAAATGTGAGTAAAAACTGTGAGTCCTGGTATTATTTAATCAAGTGGCATAACAATAAATAAATGAAGATTAAGAGAAAATGGGTTTATATTTTTTTTCTCTTCATTTTCCCTATAGGTGTAGAAAAGTAAAAACACAAAGATTTTCAGAAGAAAATAATTTCTAAAAGGAAATTCACTTTGAAACAAACTAATCTAATTTGAGTGCCAAAGGAGTATTTCAGCCCTATGATTATTGTCAATTCCCCATTTTACCACCTGGGAAAAGTCATGTGCCTCCTGAATTTGTCAATAAGCTGCAGGAAGGTGACCATTTGTTTATTGGATGTTTTTTATGCTTGGTTTTACCTCACTTTTAATACAGTTACCGGAGGCAGAGAATCAGGATAAAAACCTCACAGCCTCTGGCAGGCCTTGCAGGGAGATGTGTATAATTTCAGCTTTTACATGAAAGGAGAGAGGCAAGGAACTGTAATTTAAACAAAACTGAGCAAGAAACAAAGCATATTTTGAAAGAGAACTCCAACACTAACAATCTGTTTTGTGTCGAAAAAGTTTAAATGTCTTTTTATTTGAAGTCACAGATAAAACTACATCCCGGAATTCACCAAAATGTTTCAGCTCTGACAGACATGGGTTAATAACTGGAAAGTAAAACATCCTTCTGTTTCCTTAGTACACACCTAAGAATTGTAAAAGGATTCTTTAAAGTATTTTGCTTTACATTGATCATAAAAATAATTTTTTCCCCTTAACAATTGCATCATTGAATAGATTGTGGAAGTGTTTGTCTTATTTTAAATAACAGATGGGTACCTATCTTGTGGTCTAGATTATTTCCTGCAAAGCTTCATTTTATTCTTTAAATTTATCTCCATTTCTTTCCCATACTAATGAAGATTTCAGTGTTTCTCAGTGGAAGATCTGCATTCACATAAATCGAATTACACAAATTTATGCCAGAGTTTGAAGAGAGATTCTGATTTTCTCAAACAAGTTTCTATGGTGATAGTTTTTACACATCTTTTCATAAGCTGTACACTATCCTTTGTTATGCTAATATCCTAAAATACATTTAAATAAAATCCAAAAAAAGCAGTGTTTGGAGTTTGGCCCTAGTCCATATTTTTTGTTTGTTTGCTGGGGCTTTCTTCTTCTGTAAAAACCATGTATTTCACAGCTTGTTCTTGTTTGTTCAGTTTGTTAATGCATGATTCAATCTTTAGATACAGCTCTATGCCTAGGTTTCCATTCACTTTTCTAATTTATTTGCCATCTTTTTCTGATTTGCATTTCTAGTAGTTAATAACATTTTGCCAATTTAACTAATTTCACAGAACAAACATTTCAGTTGTAAATAATTTAGCTTTGGAAAACAGTAACTAGAAGTTTTATATTTATATGTTTAATCAAAATGGATGTATTTTTACCTTGTTTTCATGAGGTTTTACACATACAGCAAAAATATTTCTAAAATATATTGTTGTTAAAAGTACAGCGCAAGATCTCAAAAATATTTCTTGCTATCATGAAAAGACAAATCTCTTCTAAGGTCCTACATCTGCTCATACATCAGATATCAAGAGCGACAAATCAGGAGTCAGGAATCAAAATTAGGGACTTTAAGTCATGTGCTCAGAATAGGACCAAACAGAAGACAGTAAGAAAATACTTAATTTCTGCTTATGTATCATGTATGAAAACAATTACTGTTTTTAGCAGTACCCTCCTGCCACTGGTACTTCCTTATCTAAATTAAAACTGCTGTTGGAGACTTACTGGAATGTGCAATTTTGTGGTACAGTAACAGGGGTTGAGAGGAATCAAGGGTCCAGGCAGAGATCAAGGTGTGCTTCTACTATAACCAATCACAGCTCTTTAAATGTTGTCCCAGACTCTGCATACCTATACAATGGCTCAGTAACCAATGCACTAGAATCCTACCTCCTAAGCAAACCATGCTGAGATTCGGATTAATAGCAACTCCTCTATCCTCACTGGTTTCCAAATAAAATATTTTGTTACATTCATTCTTGGTTTGAGGAACAACATCTTGATCTTCCAGTCTTCACTGCAAGAGAATTTTCTGGTTAGAAGTGTTCATAGATAGAGTTGCATCACTTTTCACAGTGGTGTCGTGATCATAGCATGGCTTCAGAAGTCAGATGGAGCTCCCAATGACATCTTGCACTCCATGTCAGCACTGATGTAATATGGCTTTTGGACAGGAAGCAGGAAGGACAGCACAGTAGCCCATCCTTTCCCTGGGAGGTGCTATGTCCACTACTTGGCCTTACATACATATATTTCAGTATCACAATTCTGATACTGTTTATATACCTATTAAAAGAAAATTATTAGTCCACACTCTAAAAAAAAAAAAAAATAGGGCTCTGACACTATGAAAAGTGTTGAAAAATGTCCCCTGCTCAAGTTTCAGTTAACTGGAAGTGGCCATCATTCCATGTGTCGCTGGGATTCCTATTCCTGGCTTAAGCCCTCTGAAAAATAGGCCTTGATACTAAGAGTTGAGTAAAATCAAGAGACACTTTAGAGAAATAGGTATTTCCACAGAGTGATTCGCCTGACTGTGAAATACAGAGGATAAACGGTGTCCTGGATAAGCCTTTCTCTATCACTCCTTTGATTAATAGATGATGACCTGACACTATATGCTTAATTCTAGCCATTTATTTAGTGAGATTCATATGCACACCTTGCCCTTCATCACTTTGCACATTCTTGTATGACGTATTCTTCAGGTGAAGTAGAATATTATCTTCTTATGACTTACATGAAACTGAAACAAAAAATGTAGTTAAAAACTTCCTGGGATAAATTAGTTGCATTTCCTAAATCCCTACTCAGCATTCTCTTTATGATAGTGTCTTCCATTAAACTGTAAGCTATTTAGATACAGTAGATTTTTCCTTATATTTAACTGATCACTACTTTCTGCCACCTTTCTGACTATTAAAACTTCCTGATGCTTTCAAATTGTTCCATGATTCACTCCAATTATTGGAACTGTTGCTTTCTTTATTCCATCTTCAGTAACCAGTTTTATTTTATTCATTTCTTTTAATAAGCTGATTCATGCCAGGTGCTAGTTTGTCTCATGTTCTTTTAAGAAACCAAATGACTTAGAAAATTAATGATGAAAAACTGCACCATTGGGAGGTGAAAGAGTTCAATTTCTGACACAGACTCATTAGATGATGTGGCAAACACCAAGGGTGGCATTGATTATCATAGCCTCTGCACTCTTAAAGGTTAATGATCAGGATAATTAGCTGACCTATTGTAACCAGATAACATTCAATTGATAAGTGTCAGGTGACTGTAGTTATTAAAACAGAATAGAAACAGGCTCTCTGAGACTGTAAGTTACTTATTTAAAATTGTGTGTGAAAGAAGCTGTGGAAAACTTCACCTGTTTCTTTCAGAAATGTCTAGTTTAGTAATTTCTATTCTATCGATTTTATCATTGTCCTAAATATCTATCTTGTCTGTAAAAAAAAGGTAAGAATATAGAGGTTAAGGAACAGATGTTTTGGTGGAAATTTTAAAAGGTAGTTGATCTCATATTACAAACCATAAAAGAAGGATTTAAAGTAACCCATGTGTTTATTTTGAAAATATCATTTATTATTCCTCAGCAAGAGAAGCAATCCCATGATAAAACAATTTTTATTGAAACAATTTCAGTATTTTCTATTTAAATGTATGGTGCTGCTGAGAAAAACATTGGGTTTTTTTTGCTTCAGGTACAGGACTTGGAGTCGAGTAAAAGTAAGTGCGGAAGGTATATGATGAATATTTTCCTACATAACAGGAACAACCATACTCTTGACATTTAAGAGATTTAATTCAGAAAATTCATTGGCCCTATGCAATTGAACAGCATGTCTGAGCTCTGGAGGATCCCTGTACCACTGTTTTTTTTTTCTTTTTGCTTTGTCTTACTTGCACTGTGACAGTATAGACATCATAAGAAGTAAGATCTGCATAAGTCCCATCTTTTACTACTCTAGATGATGGAACTGGAAAACTAGACAAGAAAGGAATAAATAACTGTCATTACTTGTGACACAGATCTATTCCAAGAGATATTTCATGAATTCTTATCAAGTTTCAGAAAAAAGCAGCATATGTGGAAACACAGACCTAGGAGGGATTACCAAGACAATTAAAAGTCCCAGTTGATGAGATGGAACTTCATAAGAATCCACATATTCACATGTTCTTTCTCTGTTTCCCACACAGATAGTTACTAAATCATATCCTCATAGTACTTCAAATTTTTAGTACATGAGCAACAATAATCTAGAAAAAAACACGTAATGCTAAAGATTAGATCAGGAAGCAACAGTTTTGGGCTCTGAAATATCAGGGACTTCAGGAGTTATAGATGTCTGTGCTTCATCTCAAGAAAAGGAAGGATAGATCCTATGAATATAAATTAGGAAAAAATTATTACCTGATATAAAATCAAATGACTCTCCAGCCACGAGAATATGAGAAAAATACATCCTTTTTTTTTTTTGCTATCACACTGTCACAGCAAACTATTCAACATTTCCTTTCGAACTGCAGATGATTCAAGGTAAGACCAAAAAAATTCTGTGATCCAAGAAAGAGAAACTCTCAGCCCAAGCAGATTCTTATTCACTGGCAATTGGCTAGTTAGTTAAACACAAGCCAAAAGGTTGTCTGCACATTCTGAGGAATTTCAAGAAGTCATTATCATGGATATCTTTTTAGGACCACTCTTTCACATAGGTTACAAACTTGCTGGTTTGTTTTCTTGATGAAAAGTTAAGTTATACATAGTTATAGATATAACAGTATAAATATTTCTATGTGTGCGTAGCTATATATACATATACTATATATATAAGAGAAAGGGTATGTCTTCATACATTTTTATGAAGATTGGTATAATTTCTTAGGGATAGTCTAAGCTTATACTAGTAAATTAAACAATGATAGGGAATGTTCCTGTTTACAGGGACAGGATCATCTGAACTGTCAGAGCTACTGTGGCATAGTAGTGGACACTGCCAGTTATGCCTCTCCTAAACCATGTCTGTGCTTGTTTCTGCAGGTGACGCAGACTAACCATTTCCAAAACTCAGTTTGCATGTGACCCCACTGGTGTGCACATAAAAAGGTTTGATATTGCTATCACAGATTCTTCTGTATCAGCTGGCCTCAGTGCTACAGGACAGTACAAGATGTGTTAAATTGGCTAATTAGGACTCTGGCTTTAGCAAAATCCTTAGATCCTGGATTCAGTAGATGTCACATGAAGGAAATATCTCTTTAATCAAAAACACTTTGTTTCTAATTCCAACATGTTTTATCCAGGGCATGGTAATGTTTCTGATGACTGCAATGATAAAATGAAGAGAAGAAAAATGATCTGAGATTTCAATACCTAGATGATGAGGAAAGACTGAAAGAGCTGGGTTAATTCTATCTGTTTAAGGAGAATTCTAACTTATAAACTTGTAAATCTTTGTGGCAGAGAGAGAATTTTCCTTCAGATCCAATAAAGCTAGGGCAAGAAGTACTGGGCATATATAACGGTGAGGGAGATTTAGATTAAAGATTAAAAAGGGCAAAGTAATGGGAAGGATTTTAGTGGCACTAAAACAAATCACTTAGGTTGCTGAATGTCCATTCCTGGAACTTTTTAAGAAAGGCTGCAGAAGTTATTAAGAATTATTTAATTGGTAAAATGTTAGAGAAGAAATGCAGAGGGCACTAAAGGCGCTTTCTAGCCCAATTGCATTAGAATTTTCTGATCATGAAAACTTCACATAAGAAAAAAAGTAATAAATATTTAGAACTTTCAGAGAATTTTGTTTGGTTGAAAAACACAGTTAAATTCAAAAAAATATTATTTGTTGACTTTAAGTATACTTGTGCTTTAGTAATTAGTCATAGTTGATGAAGTAGTTAAAAAGAACAAAAAATGTAATACCATATTCTTGCATATATTCTAAATGTGAGCAGTCATAGTGATTTTCTATAAGTACAATAATGATAATGAGAGGACTCTTTTTATACTTCTGCATAACACTAAATTTTAATGTGTTCTGTCATAATTATTCTACTTATTTTCATGTTAATTCCTTTTCCACATCTTAGCATTCTAGGAAAAGATTTGCTGTTTGATTACTATACTTTCTTCTCAGTTTATTTCGTTTTGCTGACTACTTCAGAAGGATAAGCTAGAAATTATCTGGAAAGTTTCTATCTTATAATTTCCCTAATTCCACATTGAGTTAAAGAGATTATTTACTACATTATATATATTGTATTAAAGGAAAAAGTGACCTTTTTTCCTCCCTCTCTCTGTCTAGATTTTTATTTCATTGCACTAAATCTGGCATGGCTGTTTGTAACAGCTGTTCCACGTTTCCTTTCATCAACTACTGCAAGCTATAAAGTTTCATTCTAGGCTCTTAATGCAGTCAATCATCTACCTAATAAAATAAAGACTAATGAATCTTCCCCGTATAAAGCTTCATTTAGCTGGACTTGACAATACAACAGTATTGCTCAATAGTGTGAACAAGCAACTGGAATACCTGGAGCCAGATATGTTTAAGTAGCTCACAGTAGGTCATATATAGGAAAAGGATTATAACAGTAGTGGGATAAGCAAGAGGTTTTGCCTCAGGCTACCTCTGGGGCATTTGAAGTATAGTAATTCTAACAGGACCAGCATGGTGAAGCATGTATTGCAACATAAGCTGCTCATAAAGTAGTTGTAGAGATTAAATGTCTTCTAAATCCTTAATTTTAATAGGAATGTGATTAGCCTGAAGGTATAAAATCATGTCTAATATATTTTTCTTTTAAGAGTTTAATAAATAGTTACAGAAAATACGGAATGAGAATTTCATTATAGTATTAAAACCCAGTTAACTTTCTTAGTTTTCTCTAGTAATAAAATTTAGAGAATGAAAAGTTTAAAGTTAGTATAGGTAATTGCTTTTGGGTTACTATCTCACAATTGATTGAAGCCATATACTGAAGATATTGATTCGATTGAATATTTTGGTATATATGCAGAATCTTTGCAAAAGAAAACAGATGCATTTGAAAATATCTATGTCCAAATGAATATTCTCTTTTGTGTGGCTGTATACATTTCATAGGAGAGCATTGTTCTTCTGAATAATGCCTTGAATAAATGCACATTAACTATTTAGAAAGAATCCTTCCTTCCTTCCTTCCTTCCTTCCTTCCTTCCTCCCTCCCTCCCTCCCTCCCTGCCTGCCTGCCTGCCTGCCTTCTCTTCTCCAAGAGGAAAAGGTGGATAGAAAACCACTATTGTTTTCCCAGTAATGAATAAGCCACAGTGACCTTTGTGCCAGAGTAAATTGTACAGCTCTGCATGTACACTACTTTTTTTGTCATTTATTTTCTTCAGAGTTTTATATAAACAAAATTGATGACATGTTAAAAGAATTTAATTAAAATCCAAGAATTAGCTTTATGAAAATAGAAAAAAAAAATTTTCTATGTCAAGCTTAATACCAAGGTAGATAGCTCATTAGCAGTTTCTCCAGCATGTATCTGTGAGACTCTTGATATGTATGAAGGCTCTATTTTAATTTTTTTTTTTTTGTGATAATATTAAAAATAAGATTACAAATTCTGTGAAAGTAGAGGGATGCTCTCTAATCCTTCCACACAATAAGGAACCAGAACTACTAGATCTCTAGGAAACCCTGCCTACTTGTGATTGCCATCCAGATCTAATCCATTATTTCCTAGAGGGCAATAAAAATACACTCATGGTTTTATTTTTGAAAAGGCAGTTTCTGTGCCTCCAGAAAGACACTAGATATTCGGCCAGCTCCCATCTTATGGACAGGAAGAAGGAACAGAAAAAATTAATTCCTGGCTCTTGTCTTAGAATAGTAATTATCTCTGTGAAGGTACATCACATCTCTTTTAGGGAGGAAAAGGCTTGATAAGTTAACTTTTATTAATGGTTGATGTCTTTGTGCATCTGAAATATCAGGATAACTAAGACTAAGTTTCTGCGACAGCCTTCACCCTTGATTTGATTTATACTGCTTTGTGTCAGACCTAAGTCAGTTTCCTGAAGGGCACTGCCTCATTCAGACAATCTTAAATTCAAGTTCCCTCCTGACTCTTTCAGCCTTACTTTGGTTATTTGCTTGTTTGGGGTTTTTTGTGTGTTTTTTCTTCTAGATCTCCCTAAATGCACTGTTATATTTTGAAGCAAACATAGACTGTATGCTTCCAGCATAGCTCCCCTGTAAGTTCAGTTAACTTCCTTTCACACCTGTGGTATCACTAATTGCTTGTTTACCTCCCTGGCTATAAACATTTATGGTTTTCAATTACTCTGTACACTAATTATCTTGAATAGCTGGTTTGGGGCAATGGAAGAAGTCACTGGGAAAATACATATTCTTGTTTTCTAGGACTAGAAATATAGAGTCTTTTTCTAACATTAAGACAATATATACTTTCTGGTTTTCTGAAATTAATTATCAGAGCCTTTTTTTCCTTTTTTTTTTTTCTTTTTAAGCTAGTTGGAATGCATGGGAATTCATATTATTATTTGGACATGATAGAGGTATATTTGCAAGTTTAATCCCCTTGTCATCCTCTGCTCCATTCAACTCCTAAGACACATACTGTCCCTTGTTATTTTTGCTATGTCTTCATAATAGTGTTTCTCAAGTTTTTTTTGATGCTGTCCACATCCATAAACTCATACACTCTGCCTTTCCCATGTACAATGCTACATGACTTGTGCTGTGGGGACTATTGGAAAAAAAAATTGTTTAGAATTTGAAAATTTCTTTCTAAAATATCAGTATTGGTATTTGGCCTCTTACACTATTTGTTTATTCTTTACTCTGGGAATTTGTATTTTTTCATTTATTCACAGTTCATAATGTATTTGTTAATTAATCTCCTTAATGACGAAACAGACTTTTTGATGACGTTTTATTAAAGTCGAGTGCTTTTTCCTGGATGACTTTGTCACAACAAAATTTAATCCTTTATTCTTCTGTTATACTAATAACACTGAAATTGTTCTTCTTCGACATTAATTTAATTTGTCTCTTAAGAAGTGTGGATTTTAGGCATTTCAGCACAAATCTGTGGAAATTTTCAGAAGGAGTTGAGGGGCAAATAAGGTTTTTATTCCGAAAAGGAATTTCCTGATACTCATCCCTCTTATTTTCTTTTTTTTCCTCTACACACCAATTGGGGTAGTGACCTCCTGTCCATCACAAAATCTTGGGCTCCTTTTTAAAACGGCTCTTTTATTCCTTTGTTATATGTCATATAATTCCCTGTAAATGAAACTTGTCTCTTTTGGGAAGATTTAATCAGCATTTTATCCATAGGTCTAATGAAATATAAATCTTTCTGCAGACAGAGGGCTTATAGTAAATTAGTGTGATACTGACCAAAAATTAGTTCATGTATGTTTGGAAAAACATGAGCTCAGTTATTAATTATAGTCATTAAAACACAAATATACGATTACTGGAAGCAGTAACAAACATAAATCAGATTAAACACCTCTGAAAAATAATCAAACATTCAATATTGTCTTTTTCTATTTCTGTATCTTTCACCTCTCACAAGAATATTTCTCTCCATCCTTCAGATTTTGCTGAATTTTTTCAGGAAAAAGCATCTCTGTTTTGTTATACTTCTTTATTAGATAGAAGTTTTTCAAATTGGTTCACGTCATAAAACAAAATATTACTGGTAGTTCCACTCTGTCCATGAAACATCAACACTAGCAAAAATGTTTACATTTTCCTTGGAGACTCAGATCAACCAATAAGGAATTAAAAATATCTGAATTCATAGCCTACTGAAGTCTTTCACTATCAGAGAACCTAACATTCTGTAACTCCAGAAAATTGCTACCTACTTAGGTACAGTATTGTTTTACAATCAGTTGCAAAACACATGCAAATAATATGTTTCCCTTGCTTTATATCATCTTGAATTTGTTGGAGAATGAAAACTGGAACATGTCAGATCATTTGATAGGGTTTAATTTAATTTTGCTTATTATGACTTAAATCCAGACAAAAGACAAAGGAAATATTGTCATTTCTTAAAAAAAGTGCCCTGAGCTGCTGGAACAAAATAACCCCAAATACAAAGTGGTTTTTGTAGTTTTTCACATTACTCTTCAATTTCATTTCTATGAAGGAGAAAATGTGATAGGAGACCTTTAAAATAATCAACAACTACTTTAACAGTATTAGTGTGCTCCTGATATACAATCCTGTATCTTATGGAATGGGTCATCTAACTGAACAAAAAAGGGTAAGTAATTCAGGTAAACAACCTACCCAGCCCAAAATTGTGAAGAAAAGATTTCTATAGGTCTTAAGAATTTATTTTTTTTTTTTGTAAATAAGAAAGTAACCATGAGAAAGCAAAACCAACATTACTGTTATCTGAGTTAGATAAAAATAGTAATTATAGTCTCCTACAAGATTCTTGCAGCTGAACTGGAGAGATATGGATTTCAGGGATGGACTGTTAAACAAACAAGATTTTGGCTGGGTGGCCATATCCAAAGAGTTGTAGTCAAAGGCTCAATGTCCAAGTGGAGACCAGTAACAGCTGGTGTCCCTCAAGGGTCCACACTGGAACTTATAGTATTTAATATATTCACCAATGACATGGACAGGGGATGGAGAAAGTTTGCCAGTGACACCAAGCTGAGTGGTGCAGTTGATTGGTGACAAGAAGGTGTCAATGAGAGGGACCATGACAGGATCAAGCAGCAGGCCTGGCCCAAGCTCATGCAGTTCAACAAGTTGCAAAGTGCCACATCCCACCCTGGCTGCCACGGCTCTCTCTGTTTGCCCATCCTGTCTGCAGCACTTCCTAGAGCTGCGTTTGTGGGAGACTCCACACTCTCCAGGGGTTTTCTCAGCTCGGGTGACACAATTCTCAGCTCCACTGCTGAACAGGCTGGCTCCAGATCTGATGGTCTCAGTTAGTGGCTGAATTGTTGTCATTATCTGCAATGCGGATTATAGATTTTTAGAATTATCAGAAAAAACTATATGTTTAAATATAATATATGCATTAATGTTTAAATCCCGTTCAGTCTTTCCTTTTTCCTAAGAAACCTCAAATTTTGTGCTTAGCAAATCACCAATGTGGTACTTCTCAAAACCAAATGAATAATTGAATGTAAAGTCCATCTGTCAAACATGCCTCAGAGAAACAAACCCAGAAAATTTGCATGTATCCTGTACTGCACACTATTCCTGAAAGACTGGATATGCCAATTATTGCTTTGAATAGATGAGACTAATTCTGCCGTTTTAAGCTTATCAGATGTGACAATGTTGTTCAAATTGTCACACAGTACATTTTAAATCTAAGACACAGAGATAAAAATGAGAATGCTTGTTTTATCACTTAATAAAAATGCTCCTAAGGCTAAAGAAATAGATGATGATGACTGGGACAATTTACTAGGCAATCCAACTGCTGATAAATCAAGGTAGTTCTTCTCAGTTTGGAAATAATATGAAAATTACTCTTGTTTTTCCAAATTTTATATATATATATAAATGTGTATACGTATATAAAATCAATATATCACACAGCTTCCATTTATTATTGAACAGTGGTTTGGAAATAAATGTTCTAATTTTTTTAGTTTTACGTCCCAAAATGGCTGCAATTGATTATGAATAAAATTTATTACATTGCTGGGTATATTTGGTGCATCAATAGGAAGAGAAAGTGAGTGATCAATTTATTAAACCAAGACCTGAAATGAGAATATTCTGTGTTCTGAGTGAATAAAAAAGCACTATATACATAAATCTATAGCAGAAGGCAAGGAGTTCTGTGATTATTATATCATGGCTGTTATTTCTTTTGCTGTTCTTTTACTTGCATCACTCTCCCAGGGCTCCAGAGCCTTCATGGTTCATTTTCTATTGATTCTCAGTACTACTTGTAAGAATTGGAAAGATGAGGAAATATTCAGAAGTGAGCAACAAGTAGTCAGAAGTAAGTAAATTCTTTATAAGTAACTTGAAAAGATTTATGACAGTGTGTTTTATATGATATTAGAATTCTTCACTTAGCTCTACCCTAAGTTCCATTTCATATATTTTACAAGGCTTGCAGTTTCTCTGTTCATATCAGTAGACCTTTTTATTTAATTTTCTCAGACACTTTGACATTTAATAGGACTGAATAATGAGGGCTTCCCACAATGGATATGCTGTGGTTATTTATGTTTTCTGTAAACATACAGTTTTAGCTGTTAAAATATTCTTTGATGCTCACATATAGTTCATGACAGGCATCCACAGCTATGATTTTCTTCCCTTTTTTGAGTTCTAAATCTCAAGGGGACTCTTTTCCCATAAGAACAGACTAATACTGTGTTCAACCAGATTTTTGAAAGTTGCAATGCAATGTGATTGAAAAAGTTCTGAAAGTTTCTTTACTATTCTTAATCAATTTTAAACGTGTAAACGAGTGTAAACATCTCATGAAATTGCCATTGACATAATAAAGCCCTCTCTGTTACTGATTTTTTTCAAAGTGGTGTTACACACAGTTAGTAAATAAGCAAGAACAAACATCTGTAGTGACCCAAACAACATCTGTAACAGCAAATCAATAACAACTTTAATTAAATTTTATTTAGAACTGCAGGACATTCATTTAACAGCAATAATTCAGAGCAGAAGCTTTACTGTAGAAAATATTTGGCAGTGCATATACATATACCCAGGCGCACATAAATGTATGGAGAGATGTCTATATACAGATACCTAGTTTTTATGTAAATGTACAGTAGAAATCAAAAGCCTTAATAGTCAAAATAATTAAGACTTAGTCCCCAAAAAAACCAGCTAAGCACAATCAGCATAGGTGATATGGAGGCACTAGCTTAGTGCTGTGTTTTGGATTAAGTATGTGAATAATGTTGATAACACACTTATGTTGGGTGGGTGCTAAGGAGTATTTATCCTATGGCAAAGACTTTTTTGTGTCTCATGCTCTGTCAGTGAGGGACAACAAAAAGTTTTGAGGGAGCCAGGATGAGCTCCTCAAACTAGCCAAAGGGATGAGCTCCTCAAACTAGCCAAAGGGATAAGCTCCTTAAACTAGCCAAAGGGATGAGCTCCTCAAACTAGCCAAAGGGATATTCCACACCACTAATCATGCCTAGTGTATAAGCTGTAGGAATTAGCTGGGGAGGGGAGGGGCGGTTCTGGCATGGATCAGCACATATTGAGCAACATTTGGTTTTGTTTGGGTTATTTTTTCTAGTAGTATTATTGTTATTGGTATTATCCTTTACTTCTTGTATTAAAATTTTCTCAACCTACAAGTTTTCCTTTTGGTTCTTCTCCCCATTCCACCATGGTGGGAGGAGGTGCATGAGCAGCTGGTACTGAGTTGGTGCTTAGTGCTGCTCAGTGGGGCTAAGTTGCTGCTGGGCTTAAAATACAACAGTGGTAGAAAACCCCTTACAACACTTGTTGACTGACTCAAAACCAGTTTCTCCTCCCTAATAGAAATAGTAGCACTCTGCTCAAGTATCCTGTGAATTCCAAAAGAAATGGAGATTTTACCAGGGACAAATCTTTCAAGAAGCAGCTGCCAGATGAAAGAATTAACTGTGAGCCCCCAGTCGTAGTCAGAAAAGACAAACAGTATGATGTTTTTGTGTCAAGACTAATACTCAATCTGTGTAGTTAAACGACTTTATTTTTTTTTGAGCAGAGCAAGAACTCAAATGAGCTGTTTCCAATTATTTACTATGGATTAAGTTTTGCTATTCAAATACCATTTAATGCTTTTCTCACTAAATGTGTTTTCACAGAGGAGAGATACTATTTATCACATGTAAGGCTAATAGAATCTATACTTGTGCCAGATTAAAATTAATCGAGCTGAGAGGTTAGGTTTCTGAACTCATTTAATGCTGGTACCTACTTCTCCAAAATCACCTAGTACTCTATAATGTTGTGTGTGTGTATTCAAAAGGTGATTATATTCAGCTACCTGATTAAAAGTTCATTCACCTAATGATTAAAAGTGCCTTTTGGTGACAGTTGTAGTATGTCAGGCTCAGATCTGAATATCACCCACTGACTGTAGAAGTGAATGTCTATAATGGGAGTAATTTAATGGCAGTACTTATTAGAAACTAATACTGATCCTACATTACAGTGATTATTTTATTGTCAGATATGTATTTAAGAAGAAGGAATTATTTTCAGCCATCATTTGCCTATTGAGAGACATATAATTAGAAGGTAAAAAATCAGGGTATTTTATGCAGTGTAAAGTATTATGTCTCCATAATGGTATGGTCAAATTAAGCACTCTTAGAGACAGCTGAGGAGCATCAAGGATCTTTAAAAGAGTGCTCCTTTTGTAAATTTTAAAAACAGGGAGAAAGGAAGTGACATAAAAGGGTGTAGTTAGCACATTATAATATTGCTCTATTACAAAAATAAAACCAGTTTCCAATATCAGCCAAAATAGTTTTGGAATATTTAGGCTTTTATAATTGTCCATAAAAATTGTTTCTCCATGACCACATATTTTCCCATTTCTTTAATGAAGTTTGAGAGCTTCTGTGTCTTTAGGGTACTTTGTTTGTTTTGTGTAAATGGAAGGAATAATTTAGTTTTTGTCCATTCCTATGCTTACATGTTAAAATTCATGTTTCTCGTGTGTTTTGAACATATTTGAATGCCATTATTTTTAGCTGAAAAGAAAGTAAGTTTTGTTTAAAAGGAGAAAAGATTTCAGGAATGGGTTTTATACCAATAAACTTTGTATTAGGATCAACAAAAATTATATCTGTATTTAGTATCTAAAATCCTCCTAATATAAGAAGATAAAATTGTATTTCCATGCTGTTTTTCATTCCTGAACAACAAAGATATATTCAAATATCCCATAAATCACTGCATTGCTAGCAATCTCACATTGCAAGAACACAGAAAGGCTAATCTATAACTGGTCAATAGAAAGTTTACCTTTGCTGGAAGTCATAGAAAGATTCCCTTGCTGAAGGTTAGAACCCCCTAGTGCTGAAGATACTTAATTACTACAGTTAATTGGAATTTGGCTCTTATTGAAATAACATAAAAATAAAACAAAATAATTGTGTTCCACATTCTGTTTTATTTCACTGCTCCTCCAGAACCATAAGAACGAGATGGCTTAAAGACACTGTAACTGAGCATCATAAAATGCTGCTTCTAAGGTCTTAATCTTGATTCATTCATACCTTCTGAAATCAGAAAAATTTCTACAGAAATTAAGTGATTTGTACCAGATTTATCTAACTGACATAAAATCTGTCAAGAATAAATATTTGGTTTCATTCAGTTTGGTCTGGTTTTATGTGTGAATATCGTAGTTGGTAGCTATAGCTTTGATAGATATTGTCACTTGACATTTTCCTGGTGCTTGGGCGTTGATGTTTTTTATTTCTATGAGCACTCTGCATGGCCCCAAATAGCTAATTATATTAGCCTATGGAAGCTATTTTTCCACATTTCTCCTGCTGGTGATATATTCAGTTTGAGTGAAATAAGGATAATATCAGGGAAGAAGAATATAATACTCTAAGTAATTTCACCACTATGAGCACTTTTCCCCCTAAATGAAGTATGTAATTATCAAACTTTGTCTATATTGTCATATGGTGTAACCTTTATTGAACTAATTAAGACGAAGCTTAAAATTACTTGCTGTCTAACTTGATTAAACAGCTGCAATTTTTTCCCTTTCAAGGAGAAGCTGGAGGGAAATGTAGGCAACTGAGTTCAAAAGTTATTATCAACAGCACACAAGACAGGCAGTGATCAGAAAAGGATCAGGAATTGAGGTGACCTATATAAAACAACTTTCTGGGGAAACTGGGCAGACATATGTAACATGGGTGATATTGTGCTATGGAAGAACAAAGGGAAAGGGGAGATTTTACATATTTATTTTGACGTCCCAGTGTTTTAAAACTATTATCCCGTGAGACCTAAAAAAGTTTTAATTAAGAGAATGAAGACGTGCTTGCCTTTCACAGCAGATAAGGTGAATGCACCTCACTTTCCTTCTGAAACAATCTTGCTCAAATTAGACCAAATTCCTCAATATGCAGTCATCTTTCCTAAGAGATAATTAAATGTATTAAGTAATTGTCATGGAGCGAACTTCCAAAAATACTTAATGAAAGCATGTGACAGAACAGTTGATTCCTTTAGTCTAAGAAACATGCTGGCAGTAAGCCTGAACATATTGACTCTCATATTAGGGTAGACTCTTGGAACACACGCATCCACTGTTGCTCATCAAACTACACTTATACAGTTTTTCTGGTTTATTCTGTAGTGATGATCAGTGTTCACAGACACTAAGTCAATATTTCGAAGATGATTAGAAGATAAAGAACTATGTTTTTACTACTCAGACAGCACTCAGCTGTGCTCCTTACTTTTTTTACTAGTGTTTTTTACTAGTTTTTTTTTTTACTAGTTTTGAACAGCCAAGAACTAATCATCTGATATCATTGTTGTATAAAAACTAACACTTTCAGAATACTGCCAAAAAGCCAGAATAGGAAAGAATCCCTTTAAAGTGTTAATATTTCTTACCAGTATGTTTCATGGTCCATAATCTCCTAATTTCACTTCACAGGGTCAGCCAAATACCTGTCTGGAGACAACTTCCTGTGTATGAGCAAGGGATTGGTCTGTTTCTAGGCGAAGCCTGGAGCCCTGCAGTCACCCATCCCAGGAGATCCACGGGAGTTCATTGCTCTCTGTACACCTTCATTTCTCCCTAGTGAAAATTGGGGCACAAATACGTGGTAGGCACATGGTGCATATCCAGGCTACTGAGTGCTCCATATCCACAAGCCCATTGGTTTTATTTAGAAAGTAACACATTCCCCACATCCTGCTGGCAAGCTATGTTCTTTCTTTGCATAATTGACCACCACCTCTGTTGAGAATTTCCTGAAGAAGGACATTGTTACAGAGTCAGCTAGACTTACCTCCTTCTGTATGTGAAACCCAGGAAAGCACAGATAGAATTTAACAGAAAAAGCCAAAACAAACCAAAATCCAAACAAGATGAATAAACAACACCCTTCTCCCCACTGCCTCGCCCCCCAAAAAAACCTCAAAAAACAAAAAAGGACTTTAAAATCGTGTTGTATTCACATGCTGTTAAGTAAATCAGTAAGTGGGTAATATATACATCTTTCAACCAAAATTGAAGACTTTTTCTCTACAAGTTTTTTCCAATTTTACACAGATGATAAGAATAAAACTTAGAAAACTGCAGAAAGAGTTCCTATTTAAGCTTTAGTACTGTAGGTGGGGTGCATAAGATTCTTGTTATTATATAAAACCAGCAAAAATAAATTTATATATATTTCCCTAAAGTCACTTTATGATGATTTTTCTTCTTAAGTATTAAACATTACAGTTTGCCCTTCAGACTTCATAACCATGGAGGGAGAATTACATGCCTTAAAAAAGATCTTCAAGTGCTGGTCAGTTGACAAAAACTATAAATATAAAAAAGTAAAAATTACTTGTTTTCTTACAATGAGAGACTCTGAGAAAATAGATAAACTATATTTTTTTAAAATTTGGTTGTAAATCAAATCTGTGGAAAAAACTCAAACAAAACTAAAAAACTTTGAGATGGAATCCTTGTTTACTAAAAAAAAGCTTTCAACATGAAAATTTTATACAAGATTAGGCTAGCCAATAAACATATATTTGTGCAAGGTTATCAGAAAAAAAAGTTTCTATATAAATTATTCAACAAATTTTGTCAGGAGTCACTGTAATATTTTCTGATGCAGAACTATGACAATATGGTTCTGTGACTTGACTTGTAGGCTATATCAATTTGTAAGACATTGGCTAATACCCTTGTCACCATTTCTACATCAAATGACTGGTCTGAAGAGAAGTGTTACTCTTGAAAAGACATTTCAGACTAAAACATTGTTATTAGTATATAAATATAATACTAAATATTTTCTAGAGATTTCTATTTTCTTTCCCTTGAAGCTTGGGTTGAAGCATAGGGATCTCTTTTCCCTAAAAAAGTCTGTAATCTCTGGACAAATAGTCTTCTTTCAGATTGAGGACTTGCACTTCATACAAAAAAATATGTAACTTTTCCAGACTTCCTTTCAGTAAAAATTGAATTAATTTTCAAAGCCACTTAATATAAATGAAGTGTGCTGGATCATTCTTCCTTCTTTAATGTATTGGAATGCTATAGTACAGATTTTAAAAGGAATTAAATGGTTCCAATCAATTACAATAGAGGCTAATCAATACAAAAGTTTTGCATTTCTCTGCATTGCAATTAACTGTGCATTCCTGAAAAAAAGATTTATCCTGTGTTCTAGTTAGAGATAAACAAAGACTTTGGAAATGCATTCAACTTATGTTTTTATCTGCTGCTTGTTATTGCAAGAAAATCTGAGGCTGTTCCCATCAATGATTCATCTGGCATTAGAAAGTAGAAGTCCTTTCTTACTGGAACTTGAAGTATTTGACTGAATGCCTTTGAGATAGCTGTGAGAGAATGGTTGTTGACTGAACAAATATTTTAGAGGGGGAAAATTCCTGCAGGAACTCAAACTGCAGACTTTGCCTTAAATGGAGAGTCTATATAGCAATAACATGTGGAGCCAGAAGAGTTTTATTTTTATTTGAAACACGTAGCTTTGTATACAATCTGTGAAGAGGAGAAGTCTACAGAGGGAAAAATGTGCAATAACGGTGTACAGTATATTAAAAATGAGACTCTGAAAAGTACTCTAGTGTCACATCATTCTGTCTTGCTGCTGCCGTAAAAATTCTCAGAAAATTCAGATAAGGCAGGAGAAAGTGGTGATCAAACTAGATGTCCAGCAGTCATTAGTGGAAGCTATCAGGAGGTGAGTGCTTGGGAGAAGCTGTGAGTTCATGACTGATGCGTTCAGATGCCTAATTAAAGACAACAGCATTGGAATACTGATTTGGAAATAAGATAACAGAAAATTGACATTCTTCATACATGAACGGGAATGGAAGGAACAGTAGCTATGTGAAAAATTGGTGGAATATTTTGTGATGTGGAAATTATGGGGAGTGGGAAAGTCACTAGATACAACAGGAATGAAAACAAAAATGGAGAAAGAAAAAGAGGGTTGTAAGGGAATTAGAATAGAGGTGGTAAAGGGATGAATTCTGATGATAACACTGAGAAATAAACAGGAGTTAAAAAATTGAATAGTAAAAGAAAGCATTAAATATGGCTGGAGTGGAGTAGAAGAAGATAAATTACCTTGTGTGTACAGAAGAGGATATATACATCACTGTTACAATCAAATCAATTAGGTTAATTAGTTTATCTACATAATACAGATGGAAAAGTATAGCAAACATTTTGGAATACCATTTCAGTGCAACAAGTGTTGTTAAGCATTCTAGAAAATGTGTCAGAGTTTTTCTTCAAAAAACTATGAACATGGAACCAATCTTTTCAGTGCAGGTAAATTAACACTGTTAATTTAATATATAAATTACAAGAAGATGATCAGAAAATGAAAGTTCTCTTCTATTGCTATTCTACATCTTTTTATCAAAAGCTCTTAACAAACTCTGACAGAAATAGCTTCAGAAGTGTTTTTTATAATTAAGTATAATAAATTATTTCTATGTCAAAAAATGCTATATTTTACCAAACTACTTAAAAAGACTAACAGAATGGAGAAAATATTTGGAAAGCACTCACAAACGTATTCACCCTCCACCACAACCACCCACACCACTTGCACTTCTCTGAATGAATCATACTTTCTAAAATGTAGAAAAAAAATGTTCCAGCATATTTGGTCTTGCAAATTTGGATTTGGGTGGTTTGGAACTGGAAATCTTATCTATTTATATATATAATTTGTGGCAGGGATCTAGACATATTTATAGGACATAGTCTTATGTTGTACCAGGGGAGGTTTAGGTTGGGCATCAGGAAGAATTTCTTCCTGAAATGTTCCTGAAATCACAGAAAGGGTGATTAGATATTAGAATGGGCTGTCAAGGGATATGATGGAGTCACCATCCCTGGAGGTGTTTTAAAAAATCTGGATGTGGCACTCAGTGTTCTGGTCTAGTTGACATGGTGGTGTTCAGTCATGGACTTAGAGGTCTTTTCCAGCCTAATTGATCCTGTGATTCTGTGGTCTCCACCCTACATCAAGAAAAGGGGCAAATAATACAAGAAATATGGAAAAGATGTGAAAATGATTTAAAAAAAAAAAAGTAGAGCAGCAATAGAAAATAATAGCATCTGGGAATTTTTAGATTGCAGCTTTTTTTCTCTAAAAGAAGAAATGGGAAGCAAAAACCACAAGGGGCCATCTTCAGTCATACTTTTTTTCCCCCCAGTATCAATAGATCTACATCTAAACCAGTTTAGGGTAATGAAAGCCTTTTCTTGAGTAGACAAGGCACACACTAATTTACATTGCTCCCACATGAATTGAAGCATGTGCTGAGGACTCCTCCAAAATACCTTTGAAGCCACTTTTTAATTTCTTGACATCTGTCAGGAACCACAGTTGTTTACCAGTGGAACTTCATATTTTTGATAATGCTTTTCCACAAAACTTTTTACCTCAACTGAGAAGTTTATTTCTGTCCCTGACGAGATCTTAGTCAAAGCCTCCTTTGATAGATGTGACTGCTTTTTGAGTCACCTCCTGTGGCCTCTATTTCTGTCACCTTTCTGTGGTGTCTTAACTCAAACACCTGGCTGAGGAGTGGAGCTGTTCTTATCTCTTTGCAGGTAAGAATCATCTTCAAGGGTTCATTCAGCTCAGCTTCTTAGAGGTTCAAACTTATCAATTTTCCACAGAAGGAGCTTAAGTCAATTTGGCTCCTAACTCGAGCTCAAGTCTGGGGAAATGAATCTGGTTCCATTGTCCAAGGGCTGCATAGATTTTAGGCAAATAGGAAGAAGCCACAGCACAGCAACATAAACTTTACGCTGCCCTTTTCTGCAGCCAGGTGTCTGGATGACCCTCTGATGATTGATGTGCTGTTTTCATTAGGAACAGAAAGTTGAGGATGTGCTGCTCTGCTTATGACTACTATATAAGCTTATGCTTATGCCACAGCAAGGCTTTCTTTCTGTGCTGAGAGTGGCCTTGCTGGAAGGAGTTTACAGGAGCTGTTGCTTCCTACCTAGGCCTTTATGAGGTCTGGTGTTTAAGAATATGCATCTTCTTAAAAGAAGGCTGAAGTGGATCACAGCTTCACAGAACTCCTGTCAGTCCTATCAATCTCAAGGTAAAAAGTCACATTTCCATTTCACTCCACATGTGAAGCTCTCTCTCTTTTTCTAAATAAGTATCCCTTAAAATAAATAAGTATATGGTGCTATACACTGATCTCAGAGGACTTCTGCTTTCTTTCCTCAGAAACTACATTTTCTGGAATGCATTTCATAGAAGCTATCTCTTTGCCCTTCTTTTGGGAGAAGTTCCTTAGCAAATAGAGCAAGGCTTTAAAAAAACTATATATGATCTATTACATGATGTTAGCAGTAAAGAAACCCCTCCAAAACAAACCAAAACCCAAAGCAAACCCACACAAACCCCACAAAAACAAAACAAAACAAAACAAAACAAACAAAATGCTAGGATAATCACTAATTTCCTAAAGATGGCCCTAAACATGCATTCACTAATTTATATCTAAGCAGTTAGATAAGTGACATGGTATCAGTGTGAGTGGCTGTATAATTTTCTAGGCCTTTCTACCTTCTCTTAATCACCTCTTAGGATATTGCAGAAAACCAATAGCTTCTTCAAACTTGTGCCATCTCTCCCATTTTTAAAAAAAAGCATGAGAAAAAGCTTTGCTGAAATGCCCACCTTTCTTCACTGTGGCAACACCCAAACATAAACTAATAATTCTAAAACACGATCAGCTTTTGATTGTAGCTGCTAGCCTAAACTTTCAAATCTTAATTTGTAAGGAGATCTTGCATATAGGTAGATTAAATAAATTACCTAAGGGATTTTTTTGGTATCAGATATTGCAACTTCCTGGAAAGTTTTAGTCCCAAGTAAAAACGTAATTTCTCCTTGCAGGGAGAAGTGAACTGTGGCTATGATATTACAATTTTCAACCTCTGATCTTGCTTCCAGCCAAATAAAACATGATATTTGTTTAGTTAACACAGCAAAGAACAGGGTGGTCCTTGCATCTGTTTTTGTTTCTTTAAGTCCTTTTGGAAAAATAAATAAATTAATGTCTTGAGGATTCATCCTTCTTTCCAATTTTGATGCTTCATTTGTTTACTAAAAGGAGGATTTAAAAAAAATATTTGGATTATTTCTGAAAAGGTAGAGACATCCACTGAGAAAGAATTGAAATTATTATAAAAATTCTGCTGTTGATGGTGTTAATTGTCTTTAAAAGTTTAGTCCTTTTTCTGAAGAGCTATAAAACACAGAGATGCAGGATGCTGGTCCAATACAGGACAACATCCTTATATTTCCTCAGGTACATAAATTATTGCATTTTTTAACAAACTTTAAACAGCTTACAAATGCATCCAAAGACACATTTATATATCTCTTACATCCTTTTTAGAATACATCTTTATACCAATGTCAAAGAAAAGCAGAATAAATTGGAAAAATTTTATCTCAGCTCTACCTTTGGAAGCTCTATATAGCTCTACACCAAAGTCACTCCTTTAACAAAAGTAAGTGAAATATAAATCAATTATGTTTCAGAGAAGTCAAAAGACTGAATCATTCTCTGTGAACAGCAGCAATATCATAATTTTCCATAAACAGCACAAATATGGTCCAGTTCTGTTATCGAAAGACTTTCTCATCATGCAGAACATCTAAGCAGAGACACAGCACAGCCCAGTCACACTGTCCTTTCTGCCAAAAAGTTGTTGTGCCCTATGCACCTGCAAAAGGGATTATTCTTTGTGCATTTTAAACAGTACCAACATTGATAGATTCTTGGATATGGTTGTGACCAACAAAAGGATAAAAATGGTGTTTCCTATGACCTTGCTTACATACACTCTTTACCTTCAAAAGTCACAGAAATAGACCAATAAGGAGATAGACCTTCTAATTCTCATTAGTAAGATCAACTCTATTACTAAAATACTGGAGTTTTACTAAAAATCTAAAGAGCAGCTTAAAAATTCAGAAATTATCAAGTCTGCATCATTCTAGACAGTTGAGAATAAAATCAGAAGATACTACTTCAATAATAATAATAATAATCATAATAATCATAATAATGGGAAACCCTCCAACCCTAACGCTAAAGAATCATCTGAATAATTTCTGTTGTTCACAAATCATTAGATTAATATTGTGGGGTTATATTTTCCTTTGTAATTGTAGCTCAGACCCATTTGGATGCTACATAGGTAGAGCAATATCTTATTCTACAATTTGTCATGACTATGTCTGCAAGGATAAATCTTGCCTGATCAGTTTTTGACATCAACAATGCAGACTGCTACCCCAAAGCTTTCCATTCTAGGCTCCCTTCATAATCAATATAAATAAATAAGCTGTTCCAGGGTGTGATGCATTCCCCTGCTAAGGTTAAAAAAGAGATAAAAGTATAGATAATACATAAAATACCTATTACTCTGACCTAACTTCATCAGTTCTTCCCCCAAAAGCCTTAAGAACCTGAGGATAAAGTGATGACTGCTATTTTTTTCAGTCACTCAGGTTTTTTTTACAGTATGGATAGGATCACATTACAATTGTAACTACATTTTCCAAGTGATCATCTGACATGTTCAAAGCTAATATGATTCAGTTTATCCAGAGAGCATATTTTTTTTTTTCCCTGGCAAAACCATGTGTTAACCAGGTTGGCCTGTCAACACCTAGTATGCTAAAGGACTGGTTTTGTTCCAAAGCATTCTGGTATAACCTGGGCAGCTTTCCCAAGCTGCCAGGTGGAAGAGATGGAGAAATGTGGGTGTTACAAGACTATAAGCCAAATCGTGTCAACTGTTTCTTACTGTATTTTTTTAACTGGAGGAACTCTAAAATTTAAGTGGAACTTTCTTGATTTAAAAATAAATAAATAGATGCTGAACACCTTATTTTCCTTTCAGAAAGTGTACATGGAAAAATTAAAATCTAGCAAACTTCCTGCTGTTGTAATGGAACAGATATTATGGTTACGGATAATGAAATAATTTTTGTTTGGGTTTTTTTTAGTCCTTTTAGAATGATGAATGGACTAATTCTGGTTTATCTCCTGCCTCCATCTAATTCTCGGTCATTAAATTACAAAGACATCAGTTCTAGCTCATTTATATTACTTTCCTGCCTGGTCTTCAAAGTGGAAAATATTGTCATGGATGTACTTCTGTGCTTGCTTTATTTGTGCAACATTCCCATCATTCTAAAATCTCAACAAAGACTGGTGGATAGTTCAGAGAGCTATTCATAAAAATTATTAGCCCCTCTGGAATTCCAATTAACTCCCTACATCACTTATCTACAGCTGTATTAAGATTCTGGATTGTTTCTATTAATTTTGTAGTTTTGTCTTCATAAAAAAAAAAATTCTGCCATGTAAGTTTTACTTAGTAATTAACAAAGTAAAATATGTAGAGCACATAGATAAAAGGAATGTATATCTCCTTAATCTACCATTTCACTGTAAATTTAAAAAAAATGCATTTGTTCAAATAATATCAAGAAAATAGGTAAAATAAAACACAAGATGAGATTAAACAATGCAATATAATAATAAAAAACAAAACAAAACATTCTCTGGTCCCTAGATGGAGAACTGAAATAGATAGTAGAAGGAAGAATAGCTGAGATTATAATTAATTTAATAGTAATATTACATTTAGTGTCCTGAATATGATAATAAAATCCTATGCAGTGAGCTTTCATCTGAGTCTAGAATAATGGCCCCTTATTAAATCTTGTTATGCCTCCTGAGGTACACACCTTCGCACCTGTACTCCTTTTCTATAATACAGTCAGAAAAGAAAATTTAAAAAAAAACCACAAAACCAAAAAATCCAACCCAAACCATCAACAATGTCACACAAAACAAAGTGTTCAGCATGGAAACAAGTTTGAATGGTAAAGCAATAAGAATGTTAATAATGAAGCATATTCTGACTGGATACAAAGACTCAAATGTTAATAAATATTCTTCTGTGAGGACAACAACACAATAGATTAGCATTGGAAATAAACCTTGGAGTTAATGACATGGGTATTACGGATAAGTGATTTCATTGTGATCCACAATAGCTTCATTAAGCGGAGCACTTAAGTAGCTGACAATATATTTTTGGACAACGTTAATGTTGGTTTAAAATCCCTGCAAAGTAAAGAGGACAACATTTCAACAGCAGCTTCTCAGAGAGTATGGGGGACATCTCTCTTTTGGTGTCGGGCATGGGGCTGGGAGTTGGACTCAATGATCCTGATGGGTCCTTTTCAGCTCAGCACATTCTGTGGTGTTTCCATGATTCGATGACATTGCGAGTATTCCCAGTATACTTCTGGGTATAGTCCAATCAGTTAGTTTAAACAACCCTCAACAGTGTTATTTAGTTTATTTCAGTTTTTTTAGATACTGTTTTTCCAAGTATTACAACCTTATCTGCTTGATAAACTAGGAGCTGGAGGTCAAGCTATCAGGACAAGATATTACAGGAAGATCTATTCTTTTCAGTGTAATATATAAAATGATATTTCTTTCTTAAAACATAGTGTAATGTGTGGTGGTTTGAAACATGGAGTGTGAAGTTGCTGATTAGCATTGAGACCACTTAAAGCAGACCATGCAGACATGACTGTAGCAAATTCAATGATTACACATACATTTTCTTTTTTTTTAAATTTCTTTATTTAATCCTATTTTTCTTGGTATGAATAATTATCTACATTGTTATATAATATTATTCATTAATTCTCTGATTTAAAGCCTACTGAACTCTAGGAACACGATTCCCTTGACTGGAAATATTTCACATCAAGCCTAAGAATATTTGCACTTTTAAAAATTTGCAGATCTCAAAAGGAGGTCTTAACATAAATATAAAAGGGCATCTCTAGTTCCTAATTTCTAGGGTAACATTAATTATAGCTGTTCAAACCTTTACATTAAATTTCACTGTCACTACAGTAAGATTTCTTGGCTTTAAAAATTAATTCAAACAGTATAATCCATATTATTTAAATCTCAGTTTAGTACAAAGAAGTATAATCCATTTATGGTAATACAATAACTGCTTATTCACACTTTTATGAGTGTATCTAATGAAATGCTTTAAACCTTTTTATGCAAATCGGACTTTTATATATTGATCAGATTTACTGCTTTTTGCCTTTCCTACAATTGCATGAACAAGCTGCATTTTGTGCAGAATCTCCATAAATATGCACATACCTGATTAGTAGAGTGAAATGATGAGTATACATATCTGTACTTATTGCCAATTATTTATATTTTATTGTTTTAATTATAAGGAGCAGTCTTTGCAGGGACTGCAATACAATATTCCTATGTAGAACAGAGTTAGAAGAATTAATGTACTTTTAAATTAGACTCCAAATTAAAAGATATTTATCTGGCATTTATTTTAGGGGAACCAAGATGTATTTTAAATGCAGGGTAAACCAGAAAGTAGAAGTTACATTTCACTGTTAACCGACTGTTACACGACAAGTAAACAAGTTTAATCGTGTTATTCACCTCATTGACTTTAATGATTCAATAATAGATGTAATAGGCACCTCAGGACCAGATGGCTTAGGGAAAAAAAGTCCCCATGAACCACCACTTTTTCATCTCAAGTATCTGATAAATATGTTAACTCCCTGCACTGTGATGACAGCCGGAATTTCTCACCAGCTGGCCAGTTGCTCTGCACAGTGGGTGATATCATCCTCAGCTGAATGTTGAATTCTCAGCTCTGTAGTAAGGTCAGGACTTTGGGGTTTTGTTTTTTTTTTTTAAACACATTTTTTTATTGATTTCACATAAACATTACAATCATTGACAAAAGGCTAAGGGGGAAAGGTCTTAGGAAGGGGCAGATCAAGAGTCAAGGTTGGATTAGATACGAGCTGTGCTTGTAGCAGTGCCCATCACCACCATGCATTAGCGATGTGGGTTGAATGTGCAAAGAGAATGTGGGGCTAAAGCTACCTCTCATCAAGTTGTTTTACTACCCCAACCTTTTGCTTAGTATTTTGCTGCCTCAAGTAGAGCCTGCATATGATCATGCCTGGCAGACATTTCAGCCATGAAAACACTGTTTATTTCTAGCTGTCATCTGTCCTGCTGCAAAAAAAAAGGGCTCAGAAGAATTCTGCCCCCTCTCCACTTCCCAGAAATGTCAAAAAAATGGACACATTGATTATCTACAGCCTGTATCAGCCAACACTGTTCAGATCTGAAGGAGTATACAGCCTACTGTCTGCCACTATTGCTTGATTTGGGCCTTGTTTTTTTTAGCACTTCTTTTCTACTTAGATATCACATCTGTTTCTGCCTCTGTCTGTACAAAATCCAAGCATGGTAGAGCCTAACAAGACAAAAGGGTGTTTTTCATGTGAGGGTATTCACACATGAATTCACACATATTATCTCATCTTTGTTCCCTGACTTCTGATTTGCCTTTGTAAACCAGACCATACTTGGTCCTGCATCAAGAAGAAATTTTGTCCTGAGTGTTGGAAAGGAAACTGAAAGGCATATAATAAGAAGAGAAAGGAGGAAAATAAGATACAGGTGCATTAACCATCTTGTCAGTTAAGAGAGTCTTAAACACAAGACAATTCTGAAAGCCCATGGTAAGCTAATTGTATGTCTATTCAAAGCCAACTTTTAAAACAAATTGGATTTTCTCAGCAACTTTAATTATCTCCAAGTTCTATTAAAATGATAGAAAACCCAGAACAAGTGGCATCACACAACTTTATTAAAAAAAACCAAACTCTCTTTTCCTTTATTACTCACAACATTTGTTACATGTTATTTATCTCACTTAAATGCAAAATAAGTTCTTCAGCTACTGTCATAATAACAAATAAGTCTCTTCTCCTACCATAATGATATGTACCTTCTCACGACAGTACATAAAGCCACTTATTCATATTAATTCATTTACTCACTCAACATCACTTTGGAAGAGGGTACTGCTATTCCTCTGTAAAAAAAAAAATCCTGGTTTAAATAAACAGAAACTGAAAGATACTGACAGTAATCTCTTAATCATAGGCTAATAAACATATCTCTTTTCTCATACCTTTTAATGGAGTATTTATGTGCCAACACAATACATCTGGAAAAGTTAGTTTTCTACCAAAAGGGAAGCAGGAGCAAGCAAAAAAATTTACTGAAAGCCAGCGTAACAAAGTATTAAAGTACAAAGAAATTGATATTCGCAACACAATAAAAATCAATACAAAGATACATCAACTGTAGAAAGTAATGTGTAGAAATAACCAAAAAAAACCCAACACAAAAAAAAAAACCAAAACCAAAAGGAGATGGGAATAGGAATACCAGTAGTTTAAAAACAGCAATAGAAACAAAAGTATTTTTTTCAATTATGTCAGAACTAAACCAAAACCCAAAAAAGTAAATCAAAATAGAAGAAATGCTCTCTGTATCATCCTTCATCAAAGTAACAAAAGCTCTCTTTACTCTCTTTACTTTTGTATGTGTAAACCAAGGTACAACACATATAAAAAAGAGATGGAACTACATAATGAAGAAATACTAGGCCACACTGAGAATTTACTTTTGGGCACTTCACACCTGCAAGCAGGCACAAAAGCTAAATGGTCCAGAACAGTTCACTTCTCCAGAGGGGATCAATTTTTTTCTACAACAGATAACTTGGAGGACTGAGATTTTTTCAGCACTTGTTAGGTTTCTATGACCCTCACAATTTATATATGTGATTTCTTTCAGTTCAAGGTGTCTGATGGTAGACAAAGTCTGTGCAGACCAGATGGTTGCATAAACATCAGAGTGAAGATATTATTGAAGCATTTGGGAATGCAGGTTCTTCTGACAAAATGTTGAAAAAGTCACAGGATAGCAAATATCAAAATTTCATTCACTTTTTTCCTTAAGCCTTCCAGTGAAGCTCCATAATAATAATAGGAATAAGAATAATCTGGAGAATCACATGTAGGCTTTTTTTAGCAAGAGCTAGCTGGTTCACACCAAAGGGGAGCTAAAAGTGAATTAACACTCACACAGGACTGAGGACCAAATTAGGCATATACATCATCTAGGAATAGAAATAGATGCTAAAGCCAATGAAAGAAACTATTTTTAGATTGCATGTATCTTTCTGTAAGCAAAGGACTAATACAAACAACTATTAGGAGTGAACTATTTATAATAACAAATCACAAAAATATTATTTAAACTTTGAATTTTTGTCAATTTGTCAGGGAAAGGATTTTGGAATTGGGAAATGGTAAGAATCAATCCATACACAATAGGACAGCATCAGAACTACCCTCTTTTCAGTAACGTAGTGGATATAATTTCCTTGAAGAATGACAAACCAAAGAATATGATCTTTTCTGAAGTTTCCCATCTCTCCTGGGATGTTCTTTATGCTAGAATACAGCATATTCTGTGATAAATTTCAGCTTCATTTCTACTGAGATGCAAAACTGGCCCATGGTGTGCCTTACGTCCCAGTCTTCCAAGCATCCACGTCAGGCCTTGGATAGAAATGCCTTTTACCTCTCTTTTGAAACCCACCTAGTTTTCCCTCTCTTCTAAAGAACATATGGAATTTCCTTTACTGGGAAAGCAAAATATGCGTTGCAGAAAGAAAGGGCAGAAAATGTCTCTGTTTTACTTGTACTCTGATATGAGCTGAAGACATATCTGAAGAACTTAGATTCTGAAATGCTCTTAAGTACCTTGTTAGATATCTTTGTCAGTCAATTTTGTTTATTGAACACTTCCTCCTGTGGTCAGGATGACAGTGCTGAGGGTAAAGGCTTAAGCTTTCCTCCTGACTCAGCTGACTGTTTAGCTCTCAACCCCTTCCATTTTTGGGGAGATCTACCTGGTCGTAGGGTGAGCTGATTGGTAAACTGATCTGAGCTACAACTGACTTGATATGTGTGCTTTGATCTAAGTGATCATGAAATTGCAGCCTTGGGTAAGAGATTGTACAGACCACATGGTTCAAACCCCTTCTATTGTGGGTACTTAATTTTTTATACAAAGTAAAACAACAAACTTTCGGTTCAGTCCTTATTCAACTTTTTACCATTATGTGTCATGGAAAAGTGCTTTAAAATAATAAAAATTACTGTTAATTTTATTTCACGCTAGTTCTTTTTTTCTTTCTTCCTTTGCAAATGCTTGATATTGAAAATTTCACATTCCGTTTCAAGGACTCTTTGGTGTCACAGTTTGAAGAGGGTTAATATCTTTTCAATGAAAATCTAAATCAATCAATGTGAATGCTTCTTTCCCCCCTCCCCCAGGGACAGCATCAAAAAGAAATTATTAGGAATACCCTTCAAATGCTACAGAAAAATAAAGGTGAACTGTGTCTGTATTAATAACTAATGGAATTCTACATATTTTATGGCTAGGTGAATGTACATAATACACCTAAAGTGTGAAAGTTTGCCTTGTCCAGCATTTTCTGGTTTTACTTTTACATTTTCTGTCTTCCATCTACCCAAATACTGATTATGTAGATCTTTAATGGTCAGCTGGGTATTGTTGGTAATTAACCTCACAGACAAAGGGTAATTGCTCAGTTGTCTTTGGAGAGTCTGATGGGAGAAGTCAGAGGTAGTGGCTAACCGGAAAGGGAAAAAGAAAAATTTTCCAGAGTTAATGAAAAAAGTTTGTATTAGTGTCTTTCAACTTCATTTGGCAGTATAAACATTTTCTCCTTCTAATCACACATGGCCCAAAAGCCAAACTGCTATATTAGATATCGTTAAGTTTACATTAACATATAATATTTCTGGATATTTATGAGACAAGCTTTCTAGTTGCTTCCTGTCATGGTGTTTATATTTAAAGAGTTTGTTTAAATTCTAGTGAAGATGTAGTTACAATTAACAGTGGGAGATTTCAAATTTGGGTTTAGTGATGGAAAGACTCTCAAAAAATATGTAATTCTGGGTGGTGAAATGTAGTCACTACGTCAGTAGAAATTTTACTATTGTTATTACATAAAACTGAAAAAATTTAACAGATGGTATTGAGAAAGCCAAATAATAAACTTATCTTCTAATCTGTTAGCATTACATGCTCTAGGTGCTGATAGAAAGACCTTTGTAATATGAACAGAAAACAACTGAATCTTTTCTTACAAGTGTACTTTTCTTTCCAGTCAGGATTAAATTTAGCTGAGGACTTTGGTGTCATTAATAAGGGGATTTTGGCCTTCCCAAAGCCCATGTTAAGTCCAGAAGTGTCCTGAAAGTAACTACAGGGTGATGAGATACTGGAAGAAGGTTGCCCAGGGAGGTTGTGGATGACCCAACCCCGGCAGTGTTCAAGGCCAGGTTGGATAAGTCCTTGAGTAACCTGGTCCAGTTGGGACTGGATTTTTAAGTTCCATTCCAACACATTAACATTCTAGGACTCTGTGATTTTATATCATTTAAGCCCAGCCACTAATTTTTTTTATGGCCTGTTATTCAAATGAGGGTTTCCACAACTGAGAGAATTTATGCCAGATTGCTTTTCATAAATGAACAGGAAGGTAACTAAATTGCTTTGAAGATCCCAACATAATTGGTTTTAGTATCTGTTAGAATATTGCCATTTTTAACACAGTCTGCATTTTCCCAGACCAATTTTCCAAATTCATGGTCTTACATGTTACTGCAATTTTATAGAAAGATGCTAATTAGTAAGAGGTCAATTTGAATTTATTCATTCCTACTTCACTTTATAGTAGCCAACGGACCCGATAATATTGCTAAAGTGGATCATCATGGAGTTCAGTTTTATGAATATATTTAATAATAATAAAAAAAAATTATCCCAAATCCTTTAACTTTATGGCCCATCCACAGCATTTAGAAAAAAATAAAATGAACCTAGAAAACTGAATTCTAGACCTGGAAATCCAGGAGTTATATTCCCAATAAAAATAGTGCAGATATTGAAAATATAGTAGGTTAATAAACAGGATACATGCAACGTTGTCTTCACTTTAGTGAGTGAGGCATTGGGATTTAATCCTGGAATTTGTAGTGTTAAGGGAATACAATTGACATGGACCGCTGTGGCCAAAAAGATGTGTTTTTCACTGAAGACAGCCGTGAAGCAAGCCATCATATTTCCATCTTATTTTCCCCAAACCTTTCCCTCTGAGCCAGCCTCAGAGTTTGACAAAATTAATTTGGTACATGGCTGAGAATACTCAAGCTCGCCCTATCTTGAACAGGTTAGAGAGAACTCTCACCCATTGGTTTAGTTAATAAGCAGATCAAGTAAATTTTCCAGATACAAGTGACATCTTTCAGTGAAAAGTCATTTTCTAAACTCTAGAGATTTGCTGCAAAGGTAAATGAAGAGTTTTAATTTCACACTTACCTGTACCATTGTTCTGAGCATCCCTACGATATACAGAGTTTAATACTGTGATTATCAAAACACAGAAAAGTCATACTCAGTGAACAAGTGAGATAAAATTACTAATGGGAAAAAAAAATCTCAATTTAAATCGCAAATATTTTTCAAAATAAAATTGGTGGAGGAACTCAAAAAAATAAATTGCAAATATTGCTGTTGTACAGCATTCTAGGCATAAGGAGAGATGTAGTAAGTACTATTTCTAATTCTTTTAGGCTTAGTTGTGAGTACCTTATCCATATTAAGTAGTACCTATCTGCTCAAATTTTCCAATTAGAGTTCACCAAGTGAGATATTTTTCACTGGAGAAGATGTAAACTTCTTTTTTTTCTGGTGTAGTGGCTTGACCCTGGCTGGCTGGCTGACAGATGTCCACAAAAGCCACTCTATCACACCCCTTCACAACTGGACAAGGGGGAGAATATATAACAAAGGGTTTGTGGGTTGAGATAAGGACAGGGAGAGATCATTCACTGATCCCCATCACAGGCAAAAAAGACTCATCTTGGGCATGTTAATTGAATTTATTACTAACAAAATCAAAACAGAATAATGAGAATAAAACAAACCTTAAAAACACCTTACCCCCATGCTTCCCTCCTCCCCAGGCTCTACCTCCTCCCCCACAGCAGAGCAGGGAGATCAGGCTGGGGGTTATGGTCAATTCATCACATATTGTTTCTGCCACTGCTCAGGGAGAAGAGTCCTTCCCCTGCTCCAGTGTGGGGTTCCTCCCACAAGAAGCAGCTCTCCATAAACTTTTCCAATGTGAGTCCATCCCACAGTCAACAGTTCTGCATAAGCTGCTCTGCTGTGGATCACTCTTCCATGGGGTGCAGTCCTTCAGGCACACCCTGCTCCAGTGTGGGTACCTCACAGGGTCACAAGGAAACTGCTGCAGCGTGGGCTGCTCTCTCCACAGCTCTGCAGGTCCCAGACAGGACCCTGCTCCAGCATGGGCTTCTTGTACGGTCGCAGCCTCCTCTCAGGCACTCACCTGAACTCACTCACTTTGGGCTCTTCCATGGGCTGCAGGGTAATCTCTGCACTCCCATGGAACCTCCAGGGGCTGCAGGGACACAGCTGCCTCACCATGGTCTGCAGGGGAATCTCATCTCCAGAACCTGGAGCACCTCCTGCCCCTCGTTCTTCACTGACCTTGGTGTTTGCAGAGCTATTCCTCTCACTTATTTTCTCTCCTCTCTTCTCTGAGACCAATTATATCTGCACAACACTTTTTTCCCTTCTAAATCTGTAATCACAGAGACATTACTGTTATTCCTGATTGACTTGGCCTTGGCCAGCAGTGGGATCATCCTGGAGCCAGCTGGCATTGGCTCTGCCAGACATGGAGAAAATTACTTCTCACAGAAGCCACACCTGTTGCCCATGATAGCAAAACCTGGCCATGTAAACCCAAAACAGCTGGGTCATACGCAAGCACTTTGATGGAAGTTACAAAATATCCTGCTGCAAATTCTTGCCTTGAACTCTTGCCTCTAGAGAATGAGAACAGCAGGTTTTGTACTATTATTAGAAGTATTTTTAAATTCAGAATGTAATAGAAAGAAATATGTGTGAAGGGATACAAATGTGTGCAGTCTACATCTTTAAGCATTTAAAGATATGTCCATTTTACAGGCATAAGTATTTCTTTAAATTTTTTGAGAATACAATATTGTTAACAGGAGCATAAAGATATTATAAAATATCCTGTGATAAAACTTAATAATTAAGTTCCTTTAGAACAAGATCAAAGTGGTAGCAAAAATGATATTGCATGACTTAACATCATTTTCAATCTACAAATTGAATGTGATCATCTCTTCCCAGACCATAGACAGTTACTATGCACTCTGCAGTCTTTTATGATGGTTTTCAAATTACTGGTTGTCCACTTGGTACGCAGCGATTTTAAAATTCCTGCTGTGTAACTGGTTTAGTGAATTTTTCCAGAAAAATTAGAAAATGCCTGTTTTTTATCATCTTGAAAAATGCCAGGAAACACAAAAAAGCATTCAGTAGCAGAAAGGTTTCATGTCTCAGGAACTGCTACAAGAACAAGGGGTTATTAAATTTGCTATAATTCATTGGATTCAGTTTGTGCAACTTCCAAAGAAGAAATGTCATAAAGAAATCTTTGTGGTGGCATATGCTATGCAGTATTACTATAAGCTCATGAAGTATGTGTAAAGTATTATTTCTGTAAGCAATTTTTTTCCCAAACCCAAAGAACTATTTCATGCTTGACTTCTCATTCTACATGAATCTCTGAATTCAAAGTTTTATCTAAATCAAATATTGTCTGCATTTATTTTTACTGTGCTTCATGACCATAAAAGAATCTATTTACAACATCAAATGCTGTAAATAACTATAAAATGAAGCAACCTATCACAATGTGATCTTGTGATTGTGAATCATTGATTTTTCCTAGTTTCCAGACTGACGTTTTTCTTGAGCTTGTGGTATCAGATGTAATTTTTAAAAAAATTTACATAACTGACCTTAAATTATTCTGTTATCAAAAAAACCCAGGTATACACATGAGCACACACATGTACACACACACACACCTGTGAACATATATGTGAGCTATCGTTTCTGAATTGAATGAAAAGAGGGAGTTGAACTGGTAGAAGTAAATCACAAAACATGTATCAATCTTCATTTAAATTGGTGTAAAATATATATGATATAGCTTAAATTAATGAAGAAGAATCTATGCATATTTGATAGGCTTTAAATAATGATCTTGTGCTATGTCATTAAGCTGAGCTCATATTATTTCCTTCTCTGTTATAACATCATTATAAAATTTAAGAATTGTCCAGTGATGTCAGAATCATCAGACCTTTCTAAGGTTTCTTTTCTGTGCCACTAGATTAAAGCTAAGTTTAGCACTGATTTTCCCCCCTGCTTTTTGCTGTAATTAGTCACTGAAAATAAACAGTTTGACACAGCAAAATCCTTTAAAAAATTGCTTGCAAGTTAAATTGATCTAGACGTTTCCCTATCTTCAGTGTGGCAACACTGTTTAAGTCCATTTCTGCTGTACACTAGTGTAGGCAGGAGCTGACGGCTCAGCAAACAAGCAGAGGCTCCAAACAGAGCTGCTAATCAACTCTGCTTAACAACTGATATTAGTTACGAACTAGTGGATTAGGACAATGTATTTGCAAAATGTCAGACCTGTTTGTTTTGAGGCAACAAGAGCTACTTCTGAGGGAAATTAAAGATCAGGTGAGGTCCTGTGAGGGGAAAGAAACAGATAATTTGGTTAAGATTTGGCATTAGTACCAAAATTGATTTTACCTTACTTTTTAAACAAATTTTGGATGTTATTGTTTTAGTAAAGGCCAGCAGGGCACATGCACTTCTCACTGAGAGCGAATAGTGTATGTTTTAAAATGAAAAAGTGTTTTGTATTTACAAACCAGATTAATTATCTGCTAATTGTTTAAGAGGCAGAAAAATTACTAACTGCCACAACACTAATATATATTTTACACTCTGTATTGAGATGAAATCTGGGGTATAGCTAATTAGTGTGCATATGAAGGAACTGTGCTGAATGCACTGACAGAGGAACTCAGAGCAGCAGAAAGCTGAGCTGAGTCTGGCAGCTGGCTAACCAGGTGCAGCAGAGTCACTCCCACCCTTACACCCTATTCACACTGATCACACACAGCATCCTAAAGGAGACCCCCTTCTCTCTTAAAGGAGAGAGATTTCCCGGGGTCAAGTGGGAATACAATGAGCCAGTTCTCAGACCAAAAGTTCTTTAAGACTTGAACAGGGGATATTTCAGCCCTCTCAGATAGGCTGTTGCTGACCTCACTTACAGAGGTGATACCTTTGGACTGGCTGTTTGCTCTTCAGCCTTCAGAGGTAGTCCTGATAGCAAGGCATCTAATTTTTAAAGGCTGATGAATCTTGTCCTTAGAGTCCATCTCCTGGTTGCATGGCTCCTAGGTGACTGATTGCAACTCCCAGTACAGGAATTGTACCTGTCCTGCTCTTGGAAGAACATAGAAGAGAGTATGAAGACTAGCATAAATTAGACTTTTAAGCAAATACTTCCTGTCTGTCCAACATGAGTGGGATCTCAACTGAATTTTTGGCCCGGTTTTAGACCTCACATTTATAAAAAGATTTGAACCCATATGACAAGAGTGTGGAAGACAGTTCCCATGGCCAGAAATCTAGACAACTACTGCTTGTGATAAAAGTGAGGAATTCAGCTGGTTTAATCTGCAGGACTGAAAACTAAAGTGAGACAAAATAATGGCCTTCAAATCTATGGAAGATTATGGCAGAAAAGAGTAAACTAACTGTCTCCAAGGGGAGAGGAAAAAAGAAATAAGTTAAATTGCATTGAAGGAGATCTAACTTAGACACTCAGAAAAACTTTCCAGTCTTGAGGCTATTTGAGCAAGGTAACTGATTGCTCTGGCAGGATGTGAAATCTCTATCTTTAGATGCTTTTAAGAGTGGGTTAGATAAACATCTGTCAGGAAAAGTTTAGATATAGTGACCTTCTCTTCAGGAGGGAATTTCCACAGATGAATTCTTGAAGCGTTTGAGTTTTTCAGCCTCATTTTCCATGACTTTAACACATACCAAAATTTTATGTTTAAAGAATTTACTAACTCATTAACACAGAAGTACACATCATCCAGTCATTAATGTTGCATTATTTCTTAGAGTTGTTTTGCTGTTTTCCTCTTTGCTCTGTTTTATGACCAAATAATGCTTCTATTGCTTAACAAATACCACCTTTAAGAGGTTCATAACAGAGCTACACGTAACTGTAAGACAGAGCAAGACCCTACTATTATTATTTATGAACAATAACACCTAATGTTTTACACAGTTGTTTCACTTTGGCAGAGAGAAAAGATTCCATTCACAACATAAAATTAACATTAATCCAACAAATAAAACCCCTGAAATTTAAAAAATACGCTAGCTTTTAAGAATAAGTTAAATATTTTTCATTTAGTTATAATTCTACTTGTTCGAGTCTTATTTCTGCAATAAAATTTTTAAATACCTGCCTTACAAAGGTGTTCTACTTAATTTATATTCTGTTTAAATGTATGGTTATTCTAGGAGGTTGGATTAAGAAGGAATATTTTCCTTTTTTGATTAACGTGGAACACATACAAAGCCATTTATCAACAGATGCTTTTTGACACCTGATAAAGTCTGTTCATCCAGTTTTTTTTTTAAAAGCATGCTTGTATAAACATTGTCTAATGTATAAAATACGACAGTTCTGCATAGCTTTGAAAGTGAAAAAGGTATTTTATTCAGCAGATGAGAAATGGTTTATTTTCCCAAAAGAGCATGGCTATATAATTTATGTTATTTATAAAGAACAATATTGCTGCTCCGTGTTCTAGTACTAAAAAGAAAAAGGAAAAAGGTAAAGGACATAGAGGTGTCTTTTTGATGCTCAATGGTGTTCACGAGATATATAGACATATACTTATACAAAAAATTTAAACACAGCTTTGTCAGTAAGTTTTTCTCATAAAAGTACACTACAAAAAATTATTACCAGTGAAGGAAGGCAAAAGACAAACTTATCCTTCATACGGTAGCAGGTCTTTTACTCTCTTTACAATAAATGTTCCATACAGTAAATCCCATAGATATTTTTCTTACATGCTGCTGTATTAAGCACTTAAAATAACCGAGTCAGAGTGATTTCAAAATGGTCTGTGGGTCTAAAACAGTGCTGAAGGACAGATGTTTATAATCACCAGTGCTTCTTCATATTCATTTTTTCCAAATGTTTCTTCCGAGCAGGTACCTAAGACTCTGTTTGGTTTTATTTAAGGGAAATTCAAGCTCAAATGATGGTCCAGATTTTACAAAACACTTCCATCAGAAGGCTCCACCGGCAGAAAGTTTGTAAGGTCCAGGAAAAATGGTAGTTCTGTAGGGGAAAAAAGCAGCATTGAACAACGAAAATGCCAGATGGATTAGGGTTGAGTGCGGCTTCTCTTCCCTCTGGGGGAGCAGCTCGCCCCGAAGCCACAACCAAGAGGCGGGCTGCGCAGCTGAGTGGCACTGAGTCCACGTTGGACTGGCCACGGCAGTGCAGCTCACAGGTCGGAGGGCTGAGTCCCCAGGGGATGGAGGCAGGCAGGAACCACGGCAGGAAGGAAGAAATGCAGGCTGCTGAGGCTGGGATCCAGAGGTTTATCAAAGGTTGAGGGCGAAGGAGAAAGGGCATGGAGGCGGAGAGGAGCGAGGAGGTTGGAGGAAGGGCTGGATCTGAGGCTCAAGAGCCCCGAGCATTCGGTGACAAGGGGTTAAAAGGGTCGGCTGAAGGGAAGGGGTTTGCTACATAGAACCAATGGGAGCACATTGGAACTGGGATAGACAAGAATACAGAGCAATAGGGATGTAACAGGGGAGGGTACAAAAATTGAAAGTCCAATGGGGAAACTCGGCTGGGGTGAACAAAGACGAAGATTCTAGAACTTTAACCAAATAAAGGATATGGGAGGGGAAATGTGCAGGGCCAATGGGCTGCTGGCCTGCTGCATGTTGAAGACACTGGCCGCAAGGTGTCCTGGGTGTGTACTGTTCTGTCACCATAACTTAAACCTCACTTCACACCCAGGACTCCTCCTGAGGGGCTACTGCATCCTGCGGTCAGTCGCCTGAGCCCGTTTGGGCAAGGGCCACTGCTACAGTTGAGCAATATTTCCTTTTGAAAGTGAAAAAAAAGTTGGGAGCAACTTGTGCCAGGTATGCATAGTAAAAGGAATAGCAGAGAATATGTGGTACTGGTGGCAAAGTACTTGTACTTGTAACTGTCCTAAACTAACTAGTATATTCAGCAGAACTTCTATCCTGATTCTTCATAGACTTCTCCTCAGCTGCACTGGAAGAAGAGAAAAAGAACCCAAAAATCCTAAGTCTTCTTTGCAGAAATAAAAGGAATACAAAACATACAAAGTCCACTGAAATAGATAGAAATAGAATGATGATTTTTATGTCCGTTTAGATTTAAAATGAATTATAATACTTTTAAAATGAATTATAGTTCTTGAAAAAGACACAAACATTATTGTATATGAATACAAAACCTTGTCTTTTTTTCAAATTTCTTTCTAGTTGAAAAAAACAAATCGAGACCTATCACTTTAGAACTAAAAAACTGAAATTAATAAAAAAGTGTAAACAAAGATAAAATTTTTACAATTTGTGTTTTACTTTTGTAAAGAATTCATCACAAAAAAAACCTTAAGGCAAGAACTAGATATTGAGTTAACTTTCATATGAGTAGCTGGACCTTGATTAGTTACTGTTAAATATTTGCATTGGTAAAACCAATTTATTTGTGGTAGTACAATATTATCCAGAGAAAAATTATGTTTAAAAAAAAAATCCCACAAACCAGATAAATCAGGTGCATTTTATTGTAAGAGCAAATACATGTTCTAGGGTTGTGAATGATCAGTAACTACTGATATTGTCCTTTTATTTAATGCACTGGAGTGTAATGAAATTATTTCAGTGGTGCAAACACACAGCAGAGATTCCTGTGGGGGATCTTTCTGCAGGAGCCCTGAGCTGGTGCCTGCCTGGTGCCAAGAGCTAGCCTAGGGCTGGCTTCCTTCTATCAGGTGATTTCAGGTCTTAGCATTACTCTCTACTTGCAACACTCATCTGCTCCTGCTTTAATTTGGAACCTGTGCTTGTGTATCTCAGGCACTCTGTTTTTGAAATCTGGAGCAGAAGGGAAAGTTTGCTTTAATCTATAGTTTCTGTGGTTATAGATATCAACATCCACAATAATTAAACTACTTTGCTAACCTAATAAAGGTTATTTGCATGTAAGGGATGGTAAGTGGCAAGTGACAATTCAGAACATCCTTTCTGCTCCATTTTGGTGCTTGACAGCACTTTTTAGCTCACTGCACACACTATTTTTACTGAAGACTTACATAAATAACCTCATAAATGAGTCAGGCTGCAGTGTGTGCAAGTGCCGCTGCAAGGCATGTAATGGTTAGTCCAACACATCGTCAGTCAGCTTGAAACTCTGGTATATTTAATTACTGGATGGAGGAAAATGGGAGAAAGAAGAGAAAGAATTAAAAAATGTTACATGTGTGTGTATGAACACATTGCTAAACATACGCATTAATACACCTTCTGTCCTATTTGTCTTGAAAAATGTTCCGTATGTTCTTCTATCTATGAATGACAGAGAATCTCAGTGATGATATAGACATCTAATAAAAATTGATCTTTTTGGAAACTCCCATATCATGAAATGGTAGAAATATTTTTTAAGATTATTTAAAATGTTATTAAATAGATATATAACGAGAGAGATAGATATAGATACATGTATATGTATGTATGTATATTATTTACTTGATAATCCCATAGATATTTCAAATGGATCAATGACTTTTTGCTTTGTTCCTTTTTGTAAAAACTCAAGTCATCTAATTTGATTTGAATTAACCTTGAATGTTTATTATCTAGTCTTAGACAATGGGCATGAACTGAAAAATCAGGTAAAAATTCGAAGTGAAAAGCTTTCAAAAACAATCAGGTTGAATGTTATTTTAAGCAAAAAACTTATATAAAATAAAGAAAAAATCCTACATTTTCCATTCTTAGCAAGGCATATATTTTAATTAATATGTTAAATTTTTAAGTTTCCAACTGAAGTTAGTCTCACTTTCCCCGGTTATGGTAATTCAAATTTGTTTATAATTATGCTCTGCTTCTTATGCTTACATGGTTATTTTTCAATATTTCTACTCATCTTAGATACAGAAATATTTGACAAAATCAGATTAAATATTTCTTTTTTAAAAAATCAATAAAAAATTGTGTATTGATGTATTTGTTATCAGAGCTGTATTTCTAATGTGATCCAATCAATGCCCCAGTTATTTCACATTTGCTTTTCCTTTTTTTATAAAAGTGCCTAGCTTACTGTATGTGTTACCAAAACTAAACTATATGTGCTATTTCTTTAATCACTCTTATACAGCTGAAAATTACACAACAAATTAAGAAAGGTGTTAGTAACAACTAAAAGAAACAGGATGTATAGACAAATTATTTTGACAACCTACCCAGATTAAATATTGCAACGCCATGCAAGAAAAATGCTCACATTTTATAAGGACACTTTGTTCTCACAACCAGTGCACAGCTTAGAAGATTTAGATCATGATGACTTAACATGAGAGGAACATAAATGCAGCACATTTCCTCTACAGTCACTTGGAATCAGTCTAAGGATCCAAAATTTTTGTGACACCAATAACTTGATATCACAACATATAAAAAATTAAGAATGCCCTCAGGTCAATTAAATGTCTTAAAATAGCAATTTAAAAAAAAAATCTTTTCCTACTCTTGCTGGGGTTTTGACAATTAAGCAACAGTGGTTTTAACTATTACTTCTGATGGGTCTTTGTGGGAAATTTATTTATTTTGGGGGTTCTTTTAGTTGTTTTGGGCTTTTTCCTTAACATGCTTTGATTCAAAAATATGTTTATACTAGTAATCATTTTAGGATCATTTTAGTAATTAAAACGCTTAGGCAAAAAAATTTTAGTGGTTATTTTCATCTCTGTTTCAGAAGAGCTCTGTCTCAACACTTCCATGTACAAAAATGGTCTCACTTTTCAAAATCTAATAGCCCAAAGAAAGGAATTTTTGTTTGGTTGTATAGGTGTATAGCCAGAGCCACAATAAAATGTAATATAGAACACCTCAGGTCCAGTTCCATTTAACTCCAAAAAATGCCCTATGAAGTTGGTTTCACATGTACACCCAAAATGTGTTGCAGAATGTCAAAATGCTCAGTTCTGTTATGGCACAATTTTCAGTAAAATAATATCATTGCAGGGAAACATGTGCAGGATTCTGCTAAGTCTTGTATTTATCAGACCCAATATGTTTGCATGTTAAAAGTTTGGGTTCTGCTAAGGCATTGATATTGTTAAAAGTTTTCAGGTTTCTTCTGCTGTTTTTGCTTTCACACTATAATTACGCTACTTCTTGACACTAGCCTACGAATAAAAAAGCACCTTTGAAAAAAAATCCAAAACAAACCAAACTCACAAAATATTAGCCGTCTTTCTTATTCAAAATAACACAAGAACAGTCCAGAATTAGGGTGTTTTTTCCCAGGTGTATCAAACATATATTTAAACAATAGTATGTGCTTCTTACTGAATAAGTCAGGTAATCATAGTAAGAAAGCAAGTTATATGTGACTTAAAACTGGTTCAAAATATTCCATAATATCCCATGAAAATGTTTTACTGAATACTAGATTTTATACACACACACACACACACCCCAAATATCTCAAGAGTGTTGCTTTACCACAGGAAATGTTAGATGGAACCTCTCTACTTTAAAAGGTCAAATTTCCACCTAAGAAAATGTGGATATTTCACAAATATTGTAGCTTAGTGTTAATATAATACAGTAAAGATGAAAAAGCAGTGCTTTTTGCAGTGATTGATTTTATCTCTTAGAATGTAACAGCAATCTGTTTATTTAATCAGGACTCTTATTGTGATGCTTGAACCACATGCGTCCTAATTTGATATAAAAATATCAGGGTACTCCTATGAACTTATTCTAAACTAGTTAAACTCAATGCATTCCAAGCATGTAAGATACAACATATGGATTTCTGTTCTCTAACCTTATGAACATTTGCACATGTTCAGGAAAGCCCACTGGATAAAATTTATGTATTGCTAATGATTTTTATTGGCCCCATGGCCCAAAGTGGTGGCAGAATGCCCAGGACTCTGAAAGAATCCTGTTTTACTTCGTAGTCAGAATACAGAGAGCCATAAAAAAAGAAAGGGTTTGATGCAAGTCCGAATGCTTTCTAACTGGCAGAACTGAGGTTTCTTGTGCTATGCAGCCTTTTGTTGTCAGATCTCAAAAGCATTTTTTTAGGGGGTAAGGGGGAACCACCTATCTCAACATATTAAACAATGATATAAAGATGGAGTGATGTTCTTGAGCTGAAATTTTCCAACCATTTCTTGGAGGACCTGGAGTGGGAAAATTCACATAAGCATAAATCAAGAGGGAAGTAAGAAATCTTTTTCTTTGTAGGACCATTTGGAAATCTCCCTGTTGCGGCTCAGTATCTTAAGGATGCTGCAAAAATTTTTGGATGGAGATATGGCTTACCATTGAAATTGTGGAGATGTGGCTTTCCACACCATAGTCACCTGTGGCTCAGCCTGAGGATTCTAATGCAGATGTTTGTTCAAAAGTTAATGTGTCTTCAAAAAGCACTAAAGTTTGTGGATTTCTTTCTGCAGCTACAGTTGGCAGCTAAGAGAAAAGAGTCAGCTAATGATAGGCTGTTTTTCATAATAGTTCTGCTGACAAGAGATTGAGTCCAGCAGCTACACGAAAGAGAACCCGAGACCTTTTCTAGACTCTAAAACCCCATAAATATGAAAAGGTGGCCATCCTTTCCCACTTTCCTGGATTGTACTCTCAATGCTGATGAAAAATTTTCCTGGCCTTCCACTGCAGTATTGGGAGAAAGATAGTAAAGATTCTCTTGTGAGCAGTAAGTAAATGCCAAGGACAAAAGCCCAAGAATTGTGACAATTCAAAATTCGTATGGGCAAAAGACTAGGAAATCTACTGAGATTTAACAAGACACAATTACAGAAAACAGGACCAACTATTAACTTGACAGAAATATCTTTAAATGTATTGAAACCATCCAGACTGCAGCCAGTTTGTGTCATTTAAAAGAGGACTTTGGATGATATATAGTTGATTACGTATAATAGAGACAAATTACATAACATGACATAAAGACTGAGACCAAAAATTTTATTTACTTGTTAAGTAAGTCTTTTGAAATGGTACATCCCAAAAGGCCATTCAATTCACATGTGAATTTATGTGCGGTGATGAGTTTTGGGGTATTTTAAATTAAATTTTCAGAATAATGACAAAGTTTTCACTTGTGTTTGCATAAGCACAAAAACTTGATCAGACTCCAAAATCTGTTTTACATACCCTAATTTTTTATTAGTGAGATTGAGTTCTTTTCTACTGGAATAAATTCCAAGGCTAAAGCACTCTAAATTTTTATTTTTATCTACCTATTTTTAGCTTTACAGTTATACAGAGCTATCTCCTCCTCTGCTATCTTTCTGAAGTGGATCTGAAAATTGAAAAAAAACTATGTACACTTTCAACTTCCTCTGTATTTACTATCTCATAAAGCACAGAGACATAGCATTCATTCCTACTGCACTGCCACTGAAATTTGTAAAGACTGGCCACAATAACTAGGGGATTGTTGCATTCATAAACATTCCTTGAAATGCTTTTTGAAACCCTTTCCAAGGTCTTAATATCAAAAGCATTCTAAGTGAAAAGGAGTATAAGGCAAAGAAGTACTTTATATAAATTTAATCTATAGATTCAATCTAAATATAAATTTTTGAACTTTATTACTTGGAATTATTGGTAAAGTTGATGGTAGTATCTCTGATGGTAATAGCTTTGTCTTGAAAAATATTTGGCAGAGACAGACAGAATGCCTGCATTGATTCCTTGGCTTATGCTATATTGCATTCATATTATATTTTTGTTAGTTCCCAAAAACGTTCTGCAAAATCAGCACACCTATCTACATATGCATAAACTGGGATTAAGCCTTATCATGTTTGGAAACCTCACAGGTAGATTGAGAGTTATGTCTGGAGCAAACATTATTTCTCTTCAAGGGAACATCAATTCCATAGTGAAAAATGGTTCCAAGGAACCTCCATTAAGACTGCCTTTTAGGGGAAAAAAAAATCTGAATATCTCTATTCAATTTATAATTATCAATTATTTATTATTAATCCAGTTTTCACACTTTTTATGTTCACATTCTGTGATTTCTTTATGTTAAAGAACCACTAAAAGTTGAAAAAAGCAAAAAAGAAAAAATTTATAGCTCATATAGCTCTATATATATAGCTTTGAGGTAGCTGACCTTTCCTCAAGTCAAGTCTAGACTTCCATGTTTAAGTAGCAAATATGAAGCAAGAATACAAAATATTTTTTTAATTAGACAATTATACCATTCCTTGTGACTAAAAATGTAGAACTCTTCAAAATAATTTAAATTTTGTAAGAAATAATTGGGAAATGTTTGGAGGTTTGGCTAAAGTATAACTAGTTCTGAATTCTGCACCATTTTAGTAGGACTAATAAAAAATAATTGCATCATGTAAGGTGACAATTATCCCTTATATAATTATCAGTATTAGTACTGTAATAAAAAAGTGATTTTGAGGTCAATCACTTGCAAACTCTGCAAGAGATTTTTTATTTGTGCTACAAGAATACAAGAAAAGGACAAAATATAAGGTGATATCTAAATTATTTGCATACATAGAAGAAAAATTTGAAATTGGTAATTCAGGATGTATTTTAACGCCATATAGAGGGAAAGAACAGGAAAAGGCTCATTCTTCCCTCATGCTGGACCTACAGTATAGTTTTGGAGACATGAGAAGTTTTTGGACTTAAAAGTTGTTCTTGTTTTTTAGCACTGCAAGTAAAACTAAAAAAAAAGAAAAAAATCTTTAATAATGTTTCTGGGGGTTTTATTGCAAATGAAATATTATGCAATAAATCTGTGAGCATATTCTGATGAGTCCTTATTACTCTATTAAGAGTAAAGAGCAATAGGAACTCATATGATCAACTTTAAACACATATTAAGATAAAATGAACAGTAACTAAAAAGTTCTTTGTAGCTTTTAATATGTAAAATAATCTAAAGATTAGTATCTCAGTCTTTCCAATAACTAACTACATAATTGGGATTTCAATACTCATAATTCTCAATATTGCTAGGCTAAATTCTTCATTAAAAATAGAATGAAAATGATTATCCATCTAAAAAGCTCACAAATGCAATCTGTGTATTTTTATGAAACTGAATTTAAAAATAAATTATTCTTTACAGCTTAAAAAAACCTATAGAACTCTTTTTTAAAATAATTAAGTTTAACTCAGTACCATTTCACTCAACAGCTTTGGCAAAAGGACGGAATGGAAGAAGGATGACCAACATTATCTCAGAAAATTTATTTCTTTAGAAGGCGATATTAAAAAGCCATGTTCAGGTGGCTTCCCACCTGTCCAAACATTAATTCTGGCAATTAAACTGAAAGAAAGATATGAGTGATCAAAAGGGTTCTTCAGAGTAAAAACAGGTATTTAACTGAAGTTATAGTTTATTTTATAAGCTTCAACTATAATTACAATATTAAAAATAATAAAAAATATAAGATTTTTTTTACTGGTAGTTTTTACAAAGACTCAATTTTAATGTGAGCTTAAAGCAAAGATCACACCAAGTGACAAGGGGAGCCTAATTTTCCTCTTCAAATATGCTCTAAGGGTCCTTAGAGTCCTGATTCAGGAAACTACTTTCATTTTTAACATGAGTCTTCTTTTGTTGATTACAATTATGGCTATTTTTACTCCTATCTGTTTTTATTTTATGTCCATTCTGACATAATTACGTCAAATGTTTCTAGACAATTTTCCTATTTGCTCTCTGATCTTTTCCAAATAATTTTTTAAAAGCCCTCTGTCTCTTTTTTTTTCTCCTGTTTCTTTCAAACAAGAAAAAAGGTCTTTGATGAACTAAATCTCTGGCCAAGTCACCTGTGAAAATGTTTACTTTTCTTTCAGCACAAGCCATTTTTTTATAACCAGGTCTTTTATCTAACTGTGATGCAATTTCTGGCAGCTTAGCAACAAGATCTTCCCTGCACTTTTATTCACAGCACAAATGGTCACAGATAGACACAGTGAAGAAAACAGGCATAGCATTTATTCCTGTGCAAAAGTGTGTTCTTGAGATTTGGAAAAGATCACTTCATTTTTACTGTTAGAGTAAGAAGTGTAAAGGAGCCATGAACTATGTACAGCTTGAGGAAATTTCTCACACTGCTTCAGGATATCAACTGTTTAAAGACAAATCTCTGTCTTTCAATATTAGGAGGTATACAATCTATCTTCATGTTGTATTTTATTTTTAACAGTCAAGATGGACAATTTTTTTCTTATTTTAAATTAAGTGCATTTATGTAAAAAATATATTTGTTCTGAGAGAGGATGGAGCCCTGCATCTTCTGCTATTTAAAGGGGGGAAAAATAACCATCAAATTGTTGCTAATTAGAGTCATGGCACCTAAGGATTGTTTCTAGTAGGCCAATTACTGGCATAGCCATGGCTTTGGAAGTATTGACAGAACAGCTCAGGAATTCACATGTCAGCTGCTGTTAGCTGAACTCTTCTCTTGCATGACTGAAGCAGATGGCAACTTCCTTGAGATGAAATAAGACAGGAAAAAAAATTCCTTGTACGTTTTCTCATGCATTCAAAATTCTTGAGTAGATTCTCAAGAATCTACTAGGCAATCTGTGAAATCTAGACAAACTGTAAAACTAACTGTTCAACTGACAGCCTAGAGGGACTTGACACGTAAGATAGAGACTATTTTGAAACAGATGTTTGTTAAATGTAGAATATTATTGTACTCTCTATTGGTGATAAACATCAGTGGAAGCATTAGATGGTAACTTGTTACACATGCTGGGTATTGGTGATAAACATCAGTGGAAGCATTAGATGGTAACTTGTTACACATGCTGGGTATCCTTACAAATCATCTTTAACCTACTGATAGTCACATTTTTAACAATACCATCTGAAACAGGTAATATTTGATATATTTGTTTCTGCTAACTAATTTCAAATATACTTGCTTACAGGAATATTCTATACATCCATGTCTATTAAGCAAAGAGCCCTGATAAAACTGGTGTCTCTCATTTTTCTCTGTCTAATTATCTGCAGAAGAACTTTACCTATTGTAGAGAATTTTTGATGAAATAAAGTCAGTCAGATGATGATCAGACATGGAAGTAAAAATTTACTAGTGCTTCTTAATGTTACCTGCTCGGAATACATACAGAATCAGACTTGAACTATAAAATAAGGAGCTACCAAATATAAGTAAACTGGATCACCTTAGGATATTTCAATTCTCAAGTTTAAAAAACAAAAATAGGCAGATACTCCATTCACTTTAATGAAGATATTACCCATATCAGCAATTTGACAAAAAAATAATAGATCTGCAGTTTGACAAGCTTTTCTTTAAAAGGTCATCTGTTCAAGCTGCTTTCCACATTTTCTAATAGCTCTACTACTGATGTAACACAAGCAGGGAGTTGACCAACCATGGTGATATAAAAGGAACTTCTGCTCACAAAAAAATCACATATTGATGTAATATAGTTTTAAAGAAAGGTGGTTTTAATAAAGAATTCTCTTTATACAGGAGGCATTTTTTTCTAGATTTATATCCTGTAGACTATGATGACAACTCAATAATGACTGTGCCAGACCCCTATATTAATAAGATTTAATATGGCAAACTTTCCCGAAATGTGTTTTTTGAAATATTATGAGTCAAAAACTTTTCCTCTGAAGCTGAATCTCATCAACAGTTTTTTATGAGTTTGAATTCAAAGAATTATATATAGAATGCAGAAAAAAGTAGGAAAGAAAGAAAGTAAGCAAATTAGTTAACAATCCCTACATACAGCAGATATATGGTTACTATGCCATACTCCTACTACAGAAGCAGATTACTTCTTTTTAAACCTTTTGAAGTTTGTGGTTTTGGAATTAAGACTAGAATGAAATTAATTTTGACCGCATATGTATTAAGTTTTAAAAGCCAGAAGTTCTGCTTTGAAATACCAGCTAAAGCATTGGTACTTATCTGACTGCACTAAGGTGAAAGTCTATAATATTCCAAATATTAAGATTTTGGCAATTCAACAATAATTCAACAAATTAAACTTTTGTTTCTTCCCCAAAATAATATGTTTAACTCTCCTGAAGTGTCATATATATATATATATATAAAAAGAAAATAAATTTACATTAAATTTAATAAATTTGTGCCCTAAATACAAGTTTTACATGGGTAGTCTCATTTATGGAGTACTTTGAGATAATTATCTCATAAACCAATGTAGCTATAATTTTAAACTCATGGTTTTGGCTNCTTCTGCTCACAAAAAAATCACATATTGATGTAATATAGTTTTAAAGAAAGGTGGTTTTAATAAAGAATTCTCTTTATACAGGAGGCATTTTTTTCTAGATTTATATCCTGTAGACTATGATGACAACTCAATAATGACTGTGCCAGACCCCTATATTAATAAGATTTAATATGGCAAACTTTCCCGAAATGTGTTTTTTGAAATATTATGAGTCAAAAACTTTTCCTCTGAAGCTGAATCTCATCAACAGTTTTTTATGAGTTTGAATTCAAAGAATTATATATAGAATGCAGAAAAAAGTAGGAAAGAAAGAAAGTAAGCAAATTAGTTAACAATCCCTACATACAGCAGATATATGGTTACTATGCCATACTCCTACTACAGAAGCAGATTACTTCTTTTTAAACCTTTTGAAGTTTGTGGTTTTGGAATTAAGACTAGAATGAAATTAATTTTGACCGCATATGTATTAAGTTTTAAAAGCCAGAAGTTCTGCTTTGAAATACCAGCTAAAGCATTGGTACTTATCTGACTGCACTAAGGTGAAAGTCTATAATATTCCAAATATTAAGATTTTGGCAATTCAACAATAATTCAACAAATTAAACTTTTGTTTCTTCCCCAAAATAATATGTTTAACTCTCCTGAAGTGTCATATATATATATATATATAAAAAGAAAATAAATTTACATTAAATTTAATAAATTTGTGCCCTAAATACAAGTTTTACATGGGTAGTCTCATTTATGGAGTACTTTGAGATAATTATCTCATAAACCAATGTAGCTATAATTTTAAACTCATGGTTTTGGCTTGTATTTTTGTTTGTTTTTTTTCCTCCAGTTTATGTCAGAGTACTTTGTATCTCAAAACTGCCTAAGGCCAATCACTAAAGGTGTATGTGACTTTATTTTTTCTTTTAAGTATGTAAAATTTCAAATTAAGTCCATCATTCCTGTAAGTCTTTAACTAGCTATTCAAAGGTGATCTTTAATCTTTCTTATATGAAATTCTATGTATATACACATACGTAGACACATATGTGTATTGTGTTTGTGGTTTCTATATCCAAGCCCTTCTACATCTGCACACAGATCAAAAGAAAAATGTAGAATACATTTATATTTTGGAGCAACAGCAACAAAATTTTTTTAAGAGTCTAATGTAAAAGCATGTGCAATAAGTAAGTTTGGTGCATAAGTTTGCAAAGCCAACATTAGCCTGATTTAAGAGAAAATTACCAAAGATGTTGTGTCAGTGCAAGGTGAACTAGTGCAGCATCAAATTCTTAGTTCTTTCTTTAAAATAAATAATTTAAAGAACTAGCTATTTTCAAATTATATTATTTATTTTAAACTAGAGTATTACCACATTTGAACAGCTGCAGGGATTTGTCTATGTGTTTAACGATCTCCAGCCTCTTGAAAATATTCTGTGACTGTGCATTTACCTGAATTTATGTGCAGCCTTAGTGGTATCCAGGTGTAGGCACTGAAAGAAAGGATAGGTGGCTGGCTGCTTTGTGCAGCTGCTATTCTCCTGAGCCTGAAAGGAGTGAAACAGCCAGGAGCTAAACTGTGGAAAATAGCTGAAATTAAGAGTTTAGCTTCATTTTCTGTGCTTGTCTTGCTGAGTAAGGCTCATTAGATTTAGTGGAAGGGAAGAGATTACTGGTAAAGGGATATCGCAGATTTCTGCATAACCCAATAAAATTTGGGTCAGTTTTGACTCAGAAGCCATTTTTTCTAGATTTATCATCTAATAGGAAAGCTACAATGTTGTTTTTATACCTTGCAGTAGGGAGTCCTTCTAGTTATTGTTATTTAAGTAATGATATATCTTACTGTGTTTGGAGATGCCAAAGAAGCTCGACAATCTATGTAGTTTGGAGCAATAGTCAAGTTTACAACTGACACTATTCTACTTTTGATGTAAGCCTCTGGTGGGAGTTTTGGGAAATGAATGAGATATGACACAGGAAATGAGTGTTCTTACCACAGAAATCTTCCTATTGTTTCTTTTCCTTAGCCACTGGAAAAGTACATACAACCCGGGTGTACAATATGTCTAAACACTTTGATAGGTACTGTTTCATAGCAGAAATTTTAAAAATACAAAGGAAGCATCATGAAATATTTTGCCTTGTATGTATTTTCTTTGGCTATCATTGAAAAAAGCTACATAAAATATGTTTCATTCATATTTCAGCTGTAGACAGCAAAAAACAATAGTTGAAAACAAAATCATGATGACTCACTACATCTTCCCTTACGTATTTTACACCTGCTAACCAAGGTCAGCAATAAATTACAATAACTTAGTACATCAGACCGTTGGCAAGCAAACCATTTTGCAAGATCTTTCCAGATTTAAGTTTATAGCTTATATGAGACTGGTGTTACCATACAGTTCAGTGGTATCAACATAATATTTCTCTGATAGATCTTTCTTTCTGTATGTGTAGATATAGGCAACCACATATATACCTACCTGTATACATATATATATACCTATATATAAAAACACGTTTATATATATATATCTATATGTAAAAAAAATGTGTATTAATATGTGCATTAACAATTTTTTTTACTTCAGTGACTAACAGCCTGAAAATCAAAAACCTGAAGTGCAGTCAGCTACTTGCCTCAAAGTTTCTGAGGGGGAGTGGTTTAAAAGCAACCTGGCCAAAAACTTGGGGGGGAAAAAAATATATATATCTTGTTAACTGCAAACTTTCTATGCAAAACTAGGAAAAAAAAATTAAGGATTTAATTGTCACATTTAAAAACTTAAGGGAAAAAATAAAAATAATTGTAACCATTTCTGCACAGTTTTTAGCCTGTTTCTTTTCTCTATCTTCTTATAATAATGTCGGAGGTTGGGAGGATGCCTTAGAATTTTTCTCCATCACTGTTACTAAGCAACAAATAGCTGGGTGATTAAGAGCTATCAATTCTTTTGTAAGAAACAATGGGTGTTTGGGCAGGCAGGGGAAGGAAAAAAAAGAGCCATCCATTGGAACTCTCTCCCTCTCTCTCCTCCTGGGACACTGGAAANTTGCGACCGTGATTACACCACACAGGAAAAGGCTCGGCAGCTCAAAAGTCATCGGCTATTCGTTTCTGGTTCTAGTTGTGGTTGCTATTATTGTTATTGCTTGTTTATAGATACTAGTAAAGAACTGTTATTCTTTTTTTTTTCCACACCTTTGCCTGAAAGCCCTTGATTTTTAAAATTAAATAATTCGGAGGGAGGGGAAAATCACATTCTCTGTCCTAAGGGAGGGTTCAACCTCTCTTAGCAGACACCTGTCTTTCAAACCGAGACAGATCTGATTAAAAAAACAAAACCAAAAAGGAGTCAATCCCTTAAAGAAAATAATGAAGAAACTATGAACATTAAATCTCAAACATTTCAATTGATTGATTTTTATAAATTTTTATAATTTATATGATCAAAATTCCATTCTCCTTCAGAAATGTATACTTTCTATTAGTATTGCCCCTCTCTTTATTGAGAGATATGTATCAGTAATCAGAATTACATTGAAAGAGCACCAATACTGCCTGTCCTCATTATTGTGACAGACTGTTTCTAAACTCAGCTTTGTGATTTAGCAGGATTTGTTTCAGCTTTGTTCAGGAGGTAATATAATTTCTCTGTAATTGTAATGCCTGCATGCAAAGAATGGCAATCCACGGCTCAATGTCCAAATGGAGATCACCCACAACAGGTGTCGTTTGGCAGTCCCTGTTGGGACAAGTTCTGTTCAATATCTTTATTAATCACATAATAGACAGTGGAACTGAGTGCACTCTGAGCAAGTTTGCACATAACAGACGCCAAGTTGAGCGGTGCAGCTGATACACTAGAGGGAAGACAGGCCATCCAGAGGCACCTTCACAGGTTTGAAGAAGAAGATAATATAAACTTCAAGAAGCTCAGCAAGGCCAAGTGCAAAGTCCTGCACCTGAGTTGGGATAATCTCCAATATTAATACAGACTGAATGGTGAATAGATTGAAAGCAGACCTGGAGAGACTCGGGGATATCAGTAATGAAAAGCTAAATATGAGCCAGCAGTGCCCAACTACAATCCAGAGATGCAAGAAAGAGGTCAAGAAAGGTGATTTTTCTCCTTAATTACTCTCATGTTATCCCACCTGGAGGGCGTTCCATCTGTGTTCAGCTCCGGGATCCCCAGCACAAAAAGACATGGACCTGTTGGAGCTGGTCCAAACAAGGGCAATGAAAAATAATCATGGTTCTGAACACCTTACCTGTGAGGAAAGGCTGAGAGAGCTGGGCTTGTTCAGACTGAAGAAGAGAAGCACCAGGGAAGTGCCTATCAGTATATATATATCAATATATAAAGGGGTCTTTTGAGAAGGACAGAGAGAGGCTTTTTACTGGGACCCATACTGACAGGACAAGGTGTGTGGTTTACAAACGGAGGGTAGATTTAAATTGGACATAAAGAGGAAATTTTTATGTTATGTATGTGGTGAGGCACTGGAAGAGGTTGTTCAGAGACCCATAACTGGAAGTGCTGCTGTGGATTCCCAGCCATTACAAGTGTTCAAGATTTGTCTTTGAACAACCTGATCTAGTGGATGATGCCACTGCACGTGGCTGAGAGTCTGGATTCAGGGAACTTTTAAGAGGCTTTCCAACCCAAAAAATGCAACGGTTATATGATTCTGTGATTCTATATGTGTTTTTGTCTGTACAAAAGAATCCCTGGGTGTATTAATGTGAAAACATGCTTAAGATTATAGAACAAGTATCAAAAATAACATTTTTTATTATGTAATATTGACAGAAAATCTGTATGATACTATTAGTTTTAATGCCTTTTAAATCGGTGTAAATACTTTATTTCTGCTGTTTCTGTCTATTAATTTTATTTCTAGTTTATATTTCTTATTTTTGTATTAGTTTTAAAATATATTTCTGATTATTTTTCTGCTTTATGCCTTATGCTCATGTATCCATTAACATAATACACTATAACTTGGCATGAACAAGGTAACTCTGTTGTCATTTTACTTTGAAGAAGATTATAATAACATAAATCTTGCCTTTGAAAGCTTACAAATTACACAAAAGCTCTTGAAAAAATCTTTTATATATTCAGAACACTCACTTCAGTACTCCAGAGTGCTTGTGTAAGTTTTTTGAAGGAGTTTAATTGAGACATATAAGAAAAAAAAGGAAAAATCTGTGTAGTCAAAGAAATCCTGAAGAAAAGCCCTCCTATCCGTGCAAATAGCTTTATTCAGTGATCTGACTACTAATAATTGAAATTTTGCCACTAGCAAAGCTGAGCCTATAAAACTGGTATCCATCTTCTCCAGCTTAAAAACACTGACATTTTCCCTGGTTTAAATACTGTGTTTGATTAACAGAGTCTAATGGTAGACAGGGATTCTTCTCTGTCTCCCTTTAACTCTCTGCAAAGCAACATTCCACTTCTTACTCACATCTAGAGAACCAGAAATGCTTCATGTGAAAATCCTCTAAAGCTTGCATAGCTGTCAGCTGACCCAATGGGTGCAGAACAAAAGCTGAGAATTTGTAGAGCCTTTTAGTGTTGTAACTTCACTGCTCTCCCAGGTGAATTTTGCGAACAGTGTGGAGAGTAAGAGGCTGACAGCTTTTTAGCACAGCTGAAATCTCTGGCAAACACACTTGCTGAATTTTCAGTTTTCAACTAAATGCTTTGTCATCTCATAATAAGGACAAATTTAGTCTAATTTTCAAACTTGTCTCTTCAGGAGGTCTTTAAGAATTCTGCTGTGTGGTTCACTGTGGAATTTTATTTAAAATTATTGTTACTGGACACAGAAGACTCAGGAGGCCAAAGCTGAGATTTTTCGTTATATATTTCAAGTGTACGTTAGAGGGGACAACCACAGACAAATGTTTAAGTGGTATGTGTATGCTCTAAGGCTCATTAGTGTCACTGTTATACAGCATAAATTAATTAGGTTTAATGAATTTAAGATATGCACAGTCACAAACTGAGAGGTCTATGGCATCACTGAGCATTCCTTTCACCACGCTATGGCAGATACAGAAGCAAACGTGTGACGGATGAAGTGGAATTAAACACTAATTTTTATGACCTACACTGGGTATTTTATTTTCTTCAATAAGGAAATTGCAGCTGTTTTAATCATAGCTTTTATTTCAAACAACTAGTAGATATTTGGCCCAGTAATCTATGCATTCTCTTACACTGTTTAGTTCTAATGGATTTTTCTTTTTTTTTCTTAGTTTTTTTATGGATAATTTTTTTCTAAGCAACAAAGTTGCCATAAACAAGCAATGAAAAAATGTATTTATAATGATTTATGTGATACTGAAAGTAATTTTCGTGATAAGAAGTTTCCTGTGTCCACTTTTTTCCCTCAAAATATTTGATTTAAAGTTAATTAATAGTTTAATGTTTAAAACTCTGTGAATTGTGTAAAATCCAAATGAGCATTCATGGCAGTCTTCTATACACACTTCCCACTTAGCTATTTGCACAATTTGAAATAATGGGAATTTTTTACAGCCTTTGTTTCTGTGGTGACTAATGTGCTGGTGCCCTAGCATGTGCTTTGCTAGACATGGCAAGAAACTAAAATATCTCAAAATTACAGAAACCCTTTTTTCCTGTTATTCATTGAATATTCATTTCCCTTGCCAAACAATGAGCCCGTGAAGACTCCTCTCCTACAGCACCATTCTGAATTACTCCTGGTTTACTTAATGCATTATGAGATTGACTTACAATCTATTTAAACCTGTCCCTCTGCCTACCTCTGAGACTGACTTACAATCTATTTAAAACCTGCACCCTCTGCCTACAGTTTTGCATCATCACACCTAATCTTGTTTATATTGCTTCTGTCAACAAAGCAGTTCTTACAAAGTTCTAGCCCTGTTCATGCCTCTGGACTATGCAATTATTTATATCAACTGGAATAATTTCAGGTGTTAAATGTGTACAATTCCCATTTTTATATGCTACACAGCTGTGATTATAGCGTGGTTTTTTTTAAAAAAGGTTGATTTTTTTCTGGATATCTAGAAAATCAGCTAAATATGCTGTTCAGTAAATAGTTACTATTAAAATAAGAAAAGAAAAAGAAAAAAAACTGTTTGGAAAAGAGCTCTACTATGCCAGGTCATGGTACATTATTTTCTCCAAAGCTCTTATGTCCAGTTCTATAAGACTCATGTATAGCATTCTAATAATTGAAGGAATATATAAGCTCTGTTTCACTGGGGCTTAGTTATGATATTTAGTCCTGAGGTGACAAATCCTTAGCATAAGTCATAAATGAGACTGTCTTGCACTGAAATGATTTGATAAACAAAATCATTGTGTCAATATTATCTGTTGATGGGACAAACTACCAAAGCATCCCAGTTATGCCAACATGGTCCAGCTGTGCTCTACATCTGAGAGGCCCTGAGTTACTGCTGCATTGCATTATATATACATATAATAGAATCACAGAATATCCTGAATTGGAAGGAACCCAGAAGAAACATCAAAGCTTAACTCCCGTCCCTGCTCAGGACATCCCCAAGAGTCACTTCATGTGCCTGAGAGCATTGTACAAATACTTCTTGAACTCAGGCTGGTGCTGTGACCACTTCCCTGGAGAGCCTGTTCCAGTACTCAAATAACCTCGGGGGGAAGAACCTTTTCCTGATATCCAGCCTAAATCTTCCATGACACAACTTCAGGCCATTCCCTCAGGTCCTATCTCTGGTCACCACAGAGAAGAGATCACCGTCTGCCCCTCCTCTTCCACTCATGAGGAAGTTTTAGACTGCGACGAGGTCTCCCCTCAGTCTCCTCCAGGTTGAAAAGACCAAGTAACCTCAGCCACTTCTCACACAGCTTCCTCTCAAGGCCTTTCATTCACTATGATCATTACCATCCTTTCAATGCTCTTTAATAATTTAATACCTTTTTATATTGTGGTGCCCAAAACTGCAAACTTTACTGAAGGTGTCATTGTGTGTGGCAAGAGATAGAAAAAATGGTATTGATTGTTTGCAGAAGTATGAAGGTTTAATTGTTAATAGATATGAACTGTTTGAGGTCCACAGATGGTAGTTACTCCAGAAGTGCAAACTATTATAATTTCTTTATATGTGGAGGACTACTACTCAATCTGATTACATATGTATTCACCAGCTTCATGATTTGATAATCAAATACTTCTTGAACTGGAAAGTTTTTACAGTGCATATATTAATATAATACAAGCTACTGAGCTTGTAAGTTGTATACAAACACTCATGCATTATGCAGAGTTTTTAATAAAATTGCTAGGCAACACAGATGCTTAGTGTAAACTAAAAAAACATGGATGGCAATGTAAACAATAAATACTACTGTCTATATATTCAGGAACAAAAAAATAAGAGGTTTTATCAGTGTTTTCATTTCAAGTAAGGTTACTTGCTCTCAAAAGAGCAACAGGCTTAGTCTTATAGCTTAATGAAAACACAAGCAAGGACCCCAGGTAAAGCTGCTGGCACTTCTGCAATATGTTCTCACAAGTGCTAATCTGTGTTAAAGGTATAAGAAGCTAATTTTATTGACCTGAGCCTGGGTTCCTTCTACCAGGCTGTGAGAGACCAATCTGATTCTTATTTATGCCTCAACATATGTTATATGTGAGGTAAGGAAAGGTTACCTTAGGATACATTCTGGGAGCTCTGTCCCCTGAGAGGCTTTGCCTGGCAGCCAATCCGGAGAGACAAAGCTTCCACGGCGGGTCTGCAGGCAACCCTCCTCCCCGTGCTGGCGGGGCAGATCCCCGGATGCCCGGGAAAAAAAGGCGCGGAAAAGTGCGCGGGAAGGCATGCTATAGGACGGCCAAGCGCATAAAAGCAGCTAGCTGCGTCACAAGGGGCCATTTTCTTTGGGCTTCTTGGAGGGAGCAGGGGTTCGCCCGGAGGTTCAGCTCTGCTCCCCTCGCCCCCTTCGCATTTCGCTCCCTGCAATCTGCTCTTTTCCTGGCTGTCCTGTCTGCCCATGTCCTGCTTTGCTTTGCTGCTTTCCCGAGGCAGCTCCGTCGTCGCGACAACATCGTGCTTGCTGCTTCTCCGACGACGGAGCCACTGCCGCCGCCTGCACCCTGCCTGCACCCAGCCTGGAGCCACTGCTGCC